>JAEANM010021007.1:0-11965 GCA_017656035.1 Myanophis thanlyinensis
AGGAAGGAAGGAAGGAAGGAAGGAAGAGGTAGTTATCCAGGAAGGCATTTCTGCAACTTTCCTTAATGGGCTTGGAAGCTGGATCAGGAAAAATTCCTGCTTAATGTAGTCTCTTGCACTACACTGTATTCGGAGACAATATTCTTCCAGCATTTTCTTTGTTTGTTGAAACCTGTGTAGCTTACTGCTTTGTACCCTCCAGAGAGAACGAAAAGGCTTGTTTTCATCCGTTTCCACAAGGGAGAGTTGGGTAGAATCTCACAAAGTCTAGTCCAAGTTTCAGAATGTGGAATACAATTTGAAAGCCTGTTTGGAGACGCTTCTGAACTCTGTAATCACAGATTCTATTTTTGCAGCACTAAAAGAGCCACCTATTCTTTTTTTTTCTTTTTGCCACAGCCTGTGAGGACACTGTTGAATTCATTTAGCAGATAAGGATTCTGAGGCTGAAGACACTATCCTGCTTATGATTAGCTAGAAAGTTTCTGGTCTGATGGGAGAGGGATTTGATCATCAAACTGAAACACCCCAACGTTCTCCATTGGGAAGTTAAGTTGGCCTTTGAATATGGATTAAGGTTTATTTTCCCTCTTTCTTTCCCCCTGAGCCTGTCTACCATCTTCCCTTTAGACAAGGTCATCAATTTTTAATTTTATTTCCTGCATGAGGAGACTTCTTTGTCTGAAATATCTGCTTTGAGAAATAGCCTCAAGGTTAAGGGGGAAGTTAAGGCTAGGACGTTATCAGAGTTGAAACCCGGACCTATGTGGAAGGCTGCTTGGATATCACTGTACCCATTCTGGCCGGGGATTCTGGGAGTTGAAGTCCACGCATTTTAAAGTTGCTGAGGTTGAGAAACTTAGCTGTACATAAAGGCGAGCAAATACTTGCCCAAATTACAAGAAACTCCCTTCAGTTCCAAGCCAGGGATTGATTTTCTTGAGTGGCCATTGATGGAAGGAAAGGAAGGAGAGCTAACCAGGCCCTTCGCCATCCCTCTCCTGTACCCACTGATGGAGCTGCAAGGCAAATAGTGTGGCATCTTTTGTGGATCATGACTTCGTTGTACAATCCCCCTCCCCAAATATGCCACCTTTTGCCCCCACCCACACCCAGGTGGCCATGCCTGCAGACCGGTCACAAATTCCTCTTGCTGAATTGAAGCTGAGTCCTGCTGAGGCGTCGCAGATAAGCTTCCGCACGGTAACCAGGATTAAGCAACAAGCCATTGTTGAGCACTGGGTGGTCTGGGGAAAAGATGGGCTGGGCTGGAGTGCCCTCCAACCCATGTGACCCAACCTTTGGCTACCTCCTCACTGCTTGCTATGAGCCGGTACGATTCTTCCACCAGTACTGGTAGTCCTTGGCTTATGACCACATAACCAAGCCCAACATTTCTGTCGCTAAGTGGGGATAGTTGTTAAGGGAGTTTTGCCCCATTTTACAACCTTGCTTGCCACAGTCGTTAAGTGAATCACTGCAGTTGTTCAGTTAGTAATACAGTCGCTAAGGGAATCTGGCTTCCCCTGTTGATGTTGCTTTTGGAAGTTCACAAAAGGGGAGAATCATGTGACCCTCATAAATACGAGTCCATTACCAAGCGACCGAATTTCGATCCGTGACCCCGGGGGTGCTGCAGCGGTCATGTGAAAAACGGTCACAACACGCTTGTTTCAATGCGGTTGTAACTTCAAATGGTCACTAAACAAACCGTTGTTAAGTCGAGGACTACCGATATCCTCCCCTGCCACCAATAAGGGAGGCCAAGTAGCAAACGGCTCATCCCTCTGCCACGGCAGCCGTGTGGGCGATCCAGGCAGGCCTCGCCAGAATGATTCAGGAGCAGCTGAGCCAGAGCGAGCGGTATCTATGGCAATACTACAGAAGCCAGTGGCTTAGAGGGCATGAGGCATGGATTCCCAGAAGCTGTATGTGTGTGTGTGTGTGTGTGCCCAAGGGGAACGTCACTGCCACAGGGGCCAGCTGTGCCTAAGAACCTCACAGCAGCAGCTCTTGGGGGCAAGGAGGGGGGAAGGACGTTCGGTGCCACACTGCTGGAGCCTAACGTTGAAGCGACCTGGAATTGAGGAGAAACTTCTTGACAGTGAGAAGAATTAACCAGTTGCCTTCGGACGTTGTGAGTGCTTCATCACTGGAGGTTTTTAAGAATCGAGAGCAGGGGTATCAAACTCAAAGCCTGGGGGCCAGATCTGGCCCACAGGGTACTTAGATCTGGCCCGAGGCGCTGCCCTGGAAACAGCGAAGGACCAACCCGTGGTGCTTTTGCCAGTGAAAATGGGCTCCCGAGCTCCGTTTTCGGCTGCCACGGCTTCCTGCAACCCTTTTCCAATGAAAACAGAGCTCCGTTTTCCCTGGCATAGGGTTGCAGGAGGCCGTGGCAGCCGAGAGCTCGGGAGCCCATTTTCACTGGCAGAGCACTTGAGCCACCACAGGCGCCCCCGACAGAAGTGATGTCAAGCTGGCCATGCCCATCCCAACCCCCCAGAGGTTAAACACAACCCTGATGTGCCCCTCAATTAAATTGAGTTTGATATCCCTGGCCTAGACAGCCACTTGTCTGAAATGGTCTAGGGCAGTGGTGGCAAAACCTTTTACTTATCGAGTACTGAAAAGTACATACTTTGTGCGTTCCATCTGCACTTGTATGCGACTCCTCCATGTTAGAAAAGTTAGAAAACACCTATTTACATTACAAACTTGCATCGGGTTTTATGTGCTGCCACCCTCCTTAAAAACATAGCTGAGAGATAAGAAGGAGAAAACTGGATGTGGTTTGAAAGAATCCATCCCAACATGGACCATCACCCCACCACCCCACCAGAAATCCTGGACTGCAGCATTTGAGCATGACAGGGAGGGCAGAATTAAATCCAAGGGCAGTCTTCTTATCATTTTAATTAAACTGATTTTAACTTTAATCAAATGTAATTTTTTGCCCAGCCTCAGTCGTTAGACACCACATCCCATGCCGTGCCTTAACCTGAAAGCATGGGATGTGACTCTGCTCCCAAACTCCCACACACCAAACCTTCTGATGCGAAGCAAGGACGCTTCTGCCTTTCAGTGCAGTCATTTATGGTGGCCCATCAAATACCTCACAGACTGCTCGTTTCACCACCTATCAAAAAAAGCACCAGAGTCCCGCTCTCTTATGCTTCAGATTTGCCCCATGCTTGCTGTTCTCTGGATCTCCGGGGCCAAGGAAGGATGAAACTGACACCCTGTGGACTACAAAGGATTAAAGCACCCCGGATACACTTCTTGACATAGATTGGCAACTGCCTTCAACAGCTGCCATCTGGATGTGTCATAGCTTTACATGGGATGGAAAAGAGAGCAGCTCCCACATCTTGACGCTCTGCATAGAGAGTGTAACTCCCAAGGATTGCCATTAAACATGGATTAAGGCCATGCTGGCTAAGAGTCTGGAGAATCACAGTCCCAAACAGCCAAGTCTCCTGGCCTTCACCCACCCTCCAAGCCAGAAAGGAGGTTTGAATGAGCAGAGAAAGTACAGGTAGTTCTTGACTTGCATCATCCAGTGACCGTTCAAAGTTACAACGGCACAGAAAGAAGTGACTTATGACCATTTTTCATACCTACGACCATTGCCAGGGTCATGTGATTAAGATTTGGATACTTGGTAACTGGCTCTTATTTGTGACGATTGCCATGTCTTATTTATTTTATTTATTTTATTTATTTGATTTATATACCGCCCCCTCTCCCGAAGGACTCGGTCATGTGAGGTCACGTGACCACCTTTGACAACCCTCTGACAAGCAAAGTCAACGGGGAAGCCGGATTCACTTAACAACCGAGTTAATAATTTGACAACTGCAGTGATTCACTTAAGAACTGGGGCAGGAAAGGTCATAAAAGGGAGCAAAACTCACTTAACGGCTGTCTCACTTAGCCACAAAAATGTTGGGCTCAATTGGGGCTTTAAGTGTACCCTGCTGTGGGGCAAAAATGCTTAAGTTAAGACACACACCCTTTCAGCCTGCCTGCGAGTTAGGTGCTCTCCAAGGTCCTGAAGACATGAAAAGGATTCAAAGGAGAAAGAGCAAAATACTGTAACAAGCCTGTTTTTAAAAGCCCACATGGCTGGACATTTAACTGAAATTGCTTTGAATATTCTGGGGATCCAGCTCAGTTAATCCGAATCACTCGCTTCGGCCTGACTCAATTACTAAAGCCTTGTTTTATCATTTCCAGGAGTGGGGCTCTTTTGGTATTGTTCGGCCGGCTATGCTTGAACTTCCAAATATAAAGCAGTTAAAATAGAGATTGTGAGGACACATGAACTGCTTGAAGGCTTTTTAAAAAATAAAAATAAAAAATAAAGCAGACTGTAATTCTGAGGCCTATAAATGGAGACTTGCTCTCCTTCACTTCCTCTCTTATTGTTTGGGCTGCTCCAAAGATTTGCATCCTGGAAATGTGAAAATTGACTTTTGGGTTGATGTAGGACCCCCTTTTAAAGATAGGAAATGGCACTGCCAGAAATGCCTAGAAACAAGGGAGGGAAGGAGGGGTCACAAAGTCAACCTTTTATCTACACACAGGAAGTGGGTCTAGGAAACCAGCCTGTTTTCTCCTGAAGGGTCATTGTGAGGATGGGATATTATGTACACACAGGCTGGGCTTCAGTGAAAATAAATATTATGAGATCCAGAAGTGGGATGGGTTGTCCCTGAAAAAGAGGAGTGGGGGGGGGGAGGCCTGATGCCACTGGAAAAAAAACTGCAGCTGGGGCTTCTCTTATGCATTTTCAGGAGAGTTGTCCATGTTTTGCTTCTGAAACCCAACTTAAACACAGAGGTGAGAACATCCGTGAATAGGTTGGGTGCTGGGGCATATGGCAGCTCTGAGATGGATGCCCAAACATTGGGAATTGCTGTGTGGGGATTCCAAGATACAAAGCTCCTGACCGCGAGGTTTTCCCACATCCACAGGGGAAAAAAGGCTGTTTGGAGCCTTTATTCCAACAGCAGGGTAAGGGACGTGGGTCTTCAGTCCCTCCTGGTTTGACTACAAAGGGTCTGGATGGGGTTTACCAGTATGTCTACCTCCTAGACTTTTGAGTTAAGGCATGACAGCTTTTATTTTGATACTACTAAATCCTCAACATAGGTGGGTCTGCTTATTAGACTGTCTGTAGTTTTTAAAGGTGGCATATGGTAGATTATTTTTGACATCTCAGGAAGCAACAAGGCTCCCAGCACATGGGTTGAGGAGCTATAGGAATCTTAATTTCCAGGAGCTGCCTCTGTTTTGAATGGCAGCTGAGGAGCCATCCTTTCCCAGTGTAATACAATTACCCTTCATACATCTGGAATGCTACTGTCCAGACAGAGGTAGGAGGTTTGCTAAGTCACTGCCAGGAGGCCTAGAGAAGAAGCTCTGACCAAGAGAGATTTCGTGCTCAGTGGGACCTCTCCTGCACTTTTCAACAATTCAAATGGGCTCTTTTCCCTTGTCACCATCATGAAAATAAACAAACAAAACAGGAGAGATGAGAATTTGAATGGGACGTATATTCGAGGGCTCTGTACAGCCCCTTTTCTGGGCTGACCACCAATGGGATCAGATCCATTCCATACCCTAAATGTTCCCCACAAACTAGCTCTCCATGGGGTTGGGTAGAATTTTTCCAAATCCCCAGAGTCAATTTTCACCATCAATCTGAGGTCTGTTCCTCTGATTCTTTGTCGAGGTTATGGTGGGCTCTTCACATTTATCTTCTCTTTGGTTGAATATATGCATTTTTTTCTCAGGTTTCATTGGGGATTGCAGCACTGCAGTACTTGTACAATCGTGCCTGCATGGCTTCTGCATAAAGGCATGGGTAGGCCAAGAATACTTCCAGCCCACCTTCCTTCTTCTACTGCCTACACGGGAACTAAGATTCCTAAGCCTGGCAACCCACTGGGAGGAAAGAAATTCTGGACACTGCACACTCAACATTCCTTCAGGGCATCCGATCTGGAAGAGCAGTTTTAGAGGATTTCAAGATATTAACTAAGCTTCAGCCCTGAGTTCAGAGAAACCTAAGCGCTGAAAATGAAGGTTTCCGGGGGTGGGGGTGGGGGTGGGAGAGGGGAATGACAAAAGCCATGTAAATACAGTGAAAGACGGAGAGTGTATCCCATTCGGCTCTCTTCCCTTGCTTCATTGCAAGTGCAGTTCACAAAACGGATCCCCAGACCCAGCCACCTGCCTTTGTAAAAATCAAATAAAGTTTGCTCAGTTCCTGCCCTTTGCTTCCAATCAGCAAATTCTATTTCACAGAAATATATTTTCCCTTCGGCCTTTTCCTTTCCTGATTCTCTTCCCACAGGGCCTTTGAAAAATGGAGGATGTATTCTGGGCCGAACACGGCTCTAAAGCAGGCATGCCAGGGAGAAAGGCAGAGAGGAAAAAGGAGACCATGTTTATAGAGGCTGATATATGGCATTAAGACCAAAGATTTGCCGGCCGCTTTCATCCAGGGATGTGGTAAGTAGGCCTGGCACCTGCACACCAAAAGGTTAGCAGAGGAAACAGCCACTTAACGGGAGACGGAGTGATTCAGGCCATTCCAGAGGAAAGCAGCTCTGTGTGAGACCTTAATCTTACATTCATCCTCATGGTTTCCTCTCTTCCATTGGCCTTTGCTAATTTTGCTTCCGCTTAGTCAGTCCACATCTCCACCTTCCCTCTGCAATAACCCCTGAAGCTTCTTCCTGAAGCCAAGAAGCAGCTGTTCCTATTAGCCCATGGGTGCTCCACATACATCCAGCCACACACTCACAACAAGAAGAATCTTCTGTGATTTGCAACTGGTTAGCAAATGAACTGTGGACCCATGGAGTGCAGTGCCAGACTTGGAGGGAAATTAAAAAAAGAGAAAGAGCTTGTAATACAGTTTGACCCTGGAGAGAATTGCCTGGCCAAGGCAGGGGTAATTTTTAAGGCAGAATTTTTACCCTTCCACCCCATCCTCAAGGGTTAGTCCTGTGGTGAAGGAGGCCCAGCCTTTCTTTCATAAATGGTTGTCTCTTGAGGCAGATGCTGAACAGGACATACAAAACGGCAGATCTGCTTAGAAGACTGAATCAGAGAGAGGCTTTCTCTGAGCAAATCTCATAATATTAAACAGAAACCACCTATCCCTTGAAAGAGTTTTATACCAGCCCTTTCCAAAATGCCCCACAGCAAGAGGAACCTGCCATGTATCTGATTGCAATTCCTCCCCTCCTCCTTTCCTACAACCCTCCCAGGATCCTGGAGCCTTCAGAACCAGGAAGGGGAACCCTTTGCACAGACACACATAGACACACACCAAGAGCCCTTTACTGACCCCCAACTTGTTTATTATGCCTAATCAATTCTGGGCTAGGTGGAAAGACCGAAATTCTCTGAGCCAGTCTCCAGCCTTCAAACCCGACTTGGGAAAGGCCTTCCTTTCAGCCAGCAAGATTTAATTCCGGCATCGCGGGCTGAACTTCAAGGACTGGACCTGGGGTAGCAAGGCAGGGCGAGGCCGAGACCGCGTGCCCTCCTCCTCCTCCTTTTAAAAACATCCCCACCGAGCAGGTGGGTCTAAAAGGGCGGCGTCGTGCAGCGCTTCAGCCGGTAGAGCCGAGAAGATGGAGAAGCCGCCGCTTACCTCCATCTGAGTAGGTCTCCGTTCCGTAGCCATCCTGCAGCCCGTTGCTCCAGGTGCCTTCGTACTTGGCCCCGTTGCCGGTGCACTCGCGCACCCCGTAGCGTCCCTTAAATCCGTGAGTCCATTCGCCTCGGTACACCCACTTTCCTTTGCTCTCCACGCCGATGCCGTGGCGCTTGCCTTGCGCCCAGGTGCCCTGGTAGGTGTTCTCGCTGGGCCAGGTGTAGACGCCCAGCACTTCGAAGCCGTGGCTCCAGGAGCCCGCATACTCGCCTTGCCCCTTCGGGCCGGTGCAGATGCCGTGGCCGTGAGCCTTGCCGTCCTCCCAACCTCCACAGTAGGACCCTCCATCGTCAAAATTAAACCTTCCCCCACTGGACATGCATGTAACGCGGTTCGCAAATTCTCAAAAAGGTGGGGCGGGGGGGGGGCGGAGGCGAAAGCCGGGGAAACCAGAAAAAACCGCCCCCTTAAACGATGCACCAAACGCCCAGAGCCGCCGAGGGAGCCGGGCTTGGCCGCTGGCACATTCTCTCCAGAGGCGGGAGGGGGGAGCGGTTCCGGATCCGTCTCCTCCTGCCTTACTGCCGGGGGGAAGACAGCCCTCCTGGGCCCGCGGAGCAGCAAGGGTTCCGGGGGCCGGGAGGGGCAGAGCGGGCCGGGCCGGGGGGCGCCGGTGGGGGTCCTTCCGAGCCGCCCCAGGCAACAGTCAGAGAGGGGAGGGGGCGGCGCGGGCAAAGGCCAACGGCCAACATATAAGGAGGGGGGCTTCTGGATCGGCAGGAGAGGTGGGGGGAGCGAGAAAGCAACGCCACAGACCAGACAAAGGGTCTCACAGCCCCCGCGGTGACTTCCACCTGCTGCTGCCGCCGCCGCCACCGATGCTGCTGCCCGGCTGGCACAATCGCTCCGCCGTTCCTGGGCAAAGCAGCATTTTGCCCGCGGCGTGTTCGCGGGAGAGCCTCCGGGTCAGCAGCAATGCGGTCTCTGTGACCGTCTCGATCTCACGCACTCTCTCGCCCCCCCCCCCGCCTCACTCGCACACAGACAAACACACACTCCCTCGGTCCCCCCGCAAAAGGACCGCTTTCATTCTTTCTCTTCCCCCGCGCCTGCTTCCCCCGGCCGCCCCACCCCGCTGCGACTCGAAGCTCACTCGCTTCGGCTCCGGCTGGCTGGCGGGCAAAGCTCCCCCATGTCGGCCTTCAGAGCTGTCCTTTGGGGAGGGGGCCCTGGCACCAGCCGGGTGGCACAAGGAAGAGATGCGGGAGGCGGAAGAGGCGGAAGACCGGCGGGGGGGAAGGGGGCGCCTTCTCTGCAGCTCCGAGCGGGGAGGGGCGAGGAGCGCCTCGCATCGTTCCGGCCTCTCCCTAGCCCTGGACCCCCGACTCACTTGGGCGCCATAGCCCTCTTCTTCTCCCCACTAGATGGGCAGGGGCTCATTAAGGGAAAGGGAGCCCCCAGCTCCCGCTTCTTGCATTTAAAGGTACAGCAACTGCAGAAGGTAGAGTCTTCCCTCCTTCCCTCCCTCCCACAACACAGATCTGGGCTGCTCTTCTGTTCCCTTCCTTGGAGGCCCAAAAACCTCCAAAACAGTTCCACCAGGCCAAAGGAATACAATGCCTGGCAGATTTTTTTAAAAAAATAGTTATTTCTAAATTTAAAGAATTTGAAAGGGTGGGATCCATCAGCTTGCAGCAGGGCTGGCTTTTCCAAGAGGGAAATACTGTAGCACTAGATGAATGTTCACATCTATGGCTCATCCTGCTTCCTAAGTGACTTTGATTTTAGAGAATGAGAAGGAAGCAGGCTTAGGACCGCAGTCTTAACCTAAGTGCTGAGGATGGCTTTTCCATTTTTATTCTTTTTTTTGGTCTCCCACCAACTCTGGAAGATGTTTAAGTATTAAGTCTCCACATTAAAGAAGAGAGTGGGAGAGAGAGAGCAGCAACATCAATTTAGTATCAATTAAAACTGTAGTCAGGCTATTGCTCCAGTTTTCCACACTGTGGCGTTTTTAAGGCTATGAAAACAACCCACCCTGCAAAATCTGAATATTGTAAAAATTGGTCTGCAGCTGAGAAGTCAAAACTGGTTCTTTCCAAGCATCTTGGTACTACAACTCTCACTGCTCTCTCTCTCTCGCTCGCTCTCTCTCTCTCTCTCTCCCCACCCACACCCCCATCTGTGAATTCTGGGAGAGGTCCCAACCCATCCACTCTGTGAGGAAATGCCCACCCAACAATCAATCAGTCAATCAATCAATCTTCTTAGCAATGACAATGCTGTCATTGAAATAAAATAAAAAGGACTTGGGTGGGCATTTCTAGATGATCCTGATGAAAGTGGCCATTTTAAGCACTCTGATATTATAGTAAGGGGGATTGGTTTGTCTCCTGCTATCTGTCTCACCAGCAGCTAGTTCAACCCATGGTGAAATTAAGTTTTCATTCTTAAAATAATGTTCTGGTGTATAGGGGTTTAAATCTCCTGTGTAAATAAAGAATATTTGCTGAATCAAGGCAACAGAGCAAAATGCTTGGCCCAGGAAACATTTTAAAGGGATCAAGACACTCTGGGTATCTTTCAGGCAACATTTCTGACCAAGGAACATCTTTCTAGGATTTGAGCTTCTTTCTTGAGCAGCCACTTCGGTACTCTGCCTGCTATTTATGAGAGGTTTGGTTTCTAACAAATGTAAGAATTTGATGTTTCTTCCAATGAAGCAGCTGAGCTGTGAAGAGCTTGTTTCATCTTTCCCAACCAGATAAAAAATGTCTTCTCTTTCTGGGAGTGTACATAAGGAACTGGGGATCTGTTCACCCAACATGATACCCAACTGAAGGGAAGGATTATTTCTAAGTGATGGAGCTCATCCAGAAAAATGAATCTACCCTGTGGGGGAGGGAGGGTCAACAATGCAGGTTAAAGCCAGTACTGCTCTGGAGGAAGCCAACTTCAGAACTGCTCACCAGCATTTCCAGATATTGGTGGGGAAGATGTCTACTTGGACCTTGGAAGGCCTGAGAGCTTCCCCTCTCTGCTGTAATTTTCGTATGGCTGAGACTCAGAGGAACTGAAGCCCAGGACATCTGAAGAAAACTAAGATTAGGGAACTCTTTCTTGTCTATTGATATAACTGCTAAGATAATATCTACTGTAGGAGTTTTTTTTCCTGGCTTACCCAGATATGAGATGGACCATACTGCTTCTGCTTCAGCCTTTCAGCCCCAATTTAACATCTACTGTAGGAGGGGAGCAGATAAAAGCTGGAGGTGGAGTCAAGACAGTGATCAGCCTATAGTTCTTCCATTCCCACAAATGGTCTGAGACTACTATAAGTCTAACCCCTCTTCAATTCCATTAGCTTGTATCTAGCGCCAATTTAGTGCTGACCGTGAGTTGACTAGATTCTCCTGTGCCGGCATGACAATAAACTAACTTAACTGGAAGTTGGAAGGGCAGATGGTCTTAAGAGCATCTCAGTTTGCTGATGAGGGATGTACACTTTCTCAGGCTAAGAAAGTCAGCACACAATGAACTGAAAAGCGAAATTCTGACACACTTTTGACTCTGAAACCATTTTGCTAAAAGCTTTAGTAAGAGCCCCAAACTGCTTTCTACTTATTCTTGACAACTGCATGCTCTTTACATGCTTTGTGGTGCACAGATAGATAATGTGGAGTCCTCTCGCACAGGCCTGCCATGGAACGGGCATGAGATCAAAGCTTTTAATCTCCTTGCTATCTGCATAAGTGCAGCAAATTAGCCAAAGGGGCTTTGCTAGCCACTAGCTGTATCTCAGTGCGATCTTGATCTTGGTAGTGTTTATCCTTCCAATCAGTGCAAATCTGATCTTCCTTAGCGAGATAAAATTCCAGCTAGTTTCCAAAGTGAAATCAAGAAACTCAACAGCAGAGAGCTGATCCTGATCAGAGAAAAGACAAGGGCTAGTAAGCTTTATGATGTTCTGGAAATCCTATTGCTTCCAGGAGAGGAAAAGGTGCAAGTCACCCATGGTTCTCAAACCAAGTCTGGATAAAACAAACCAGCACTGCCAATGCTCCCTCCTCTGAAAAGAATAAACTCCTAAAGTGGATTTTCCACAAAAGGAAGAGAAAGAGAAAGAGAAAGAGACAGAGAAAGGAAAGGAGATAACTCTTGAGGTGATTCTTCAAGGAATTCAAAACATCCAAGTTAAGGTGGACAACACTGAGAAGAGGACAGAGAATATTGAGCAAAGAACAGAAAAGACTGATGAGAAAATTGAAAATATCCAGCAGATGATGA
>JAEANM010021008.1:1185-11965 GCA_017656035.1 Myanophis thanlyinensis
ACACACACTCTGTGGAAGATCAAGAACAAATTCGAGCAGCCGCTCCCGTATATTTTGCCTCTTGGGTATAGAGGTTCTTTGATGTGTGCTGCTGCTCTCCCTCCAGAATGAAAATTAAAATAAAAAACAAAAAACCCTTCCACGGGCTTTATTCATGAAGTTTAAGCGAAGGCGAACCAAGAAACCCTGGGATGCAGAGGTTTTTCTCCCCCCCCCTCACTCAGCTAAGTTACCCAAAAAATTAGGGCGTGATTGTGCTAATTTGAACTCCGTTCAGGTGCTCCTAAAGGAGTAGGACGGAGGGAAAGATGTCCGACCGCTCCTTTCACCGACCGCTGTCAAGCGAGGAGGAAGGAAGGTGGGGATGGGGGGGGGGGGCCCACAATGTACTGGGTTAGAGCTATCTCTGCCTTTTATTTTTGGCTTCGGACGTTAGGGGGGGTTGCTTGTTCAATGGGGCTCAGTGGGTTTAAAGCTGGTTGAAATAAACGAAGCCCAGCTTGTAAGTAAGAGGAAGAAAAGGGTGCAAGTTCTGACAACCAAAGTGCAAAGAGTCGTTTCTCACTGTTTGAGAAATTAAAGAGTAACCTATCTCTGAAAATGAGCTTTGCCTTGAACACAGGTGCATAATCACTACGATGTTCCCAGGTCCTTTTATGCAAGCCTGCATCAACATTTTGCGTTTCCATACATGCATTTTCCCTGGCAGCTGGTGGGAGTCACCCTGTAATGGATGGCTTACCTTAAACATGTGGGAAAGTAAAGTGTAAATGCACCCTCATGTGCGTAATTCTGCTCCTATCTCATACATTATTACTCACTTCTGCTTTTCTGCTGCCTCTGGATGAATATATACCAGTTATTTCCTGATGCTCTTCTGTTATCTGTGGTCCACGTAGCCACTGCCTCTTTTTAACCATGACAGGATGGAAATCAGATAGTGTGGAGGTTTGTAAGCCTGACGGTGTTTTCCTGTTCCCCCTCAGAGTAGTATACTGTATATTTGTTTAAAACAGTGTTTTTCAACCTTATCAACTTTAAGATATGTGGATTTCAACTCCCAGAATTCCCCATGCTGGACATATATCTTAAAAATTGCAGAGGTTAAAAATTGCTGGTGTAAAGGCTGTTTAGGCTGGGAAGTAGATGAGGTGGGATGGAGGAATGGAAAAGGAAGGTAAATTGAAATTTATAATTACCCCCTCCCATTTAATTTTAAATGTACAGAAGAGCGTTTCAAATGGTTCTTTAAAAAATTAACAGTTAAGAATTTGGGATGACCTGCTGGCTTTATATAATGGTACTGCTTTTTAAAATAAGATGAAAAATAAATTTCTTTCCTGATAACATCTTCAATCTACTTGTAATCGCTGAGAAAGAATTACTTTCTCCACCAAGTGTAAAGTGATAGTAGGGAGAGTAAGGTGTAAGATAACATGGGAAATTGAATGATCATAAGTGATTATTCAAGTGTTCTGTTTGTATCTAGGCCAATATAAGTCCTTTTAGAAACAGGATTGTGGTTAGTGTAAATTTGTAACGCAAGCATAATCAAGATAAATTCTGACTCTTATAGTAATTTAACTGTTTTGTGCATAATTATCCACAAGTTAGTTTATTTTTGTCTGGTTTAACATGTAAATTTACTCATTATGGATTAACATCTGTGAACCAAGCAAAAAATTAGGATTGTTCAAATCATGGTTAAAATATTGCTTCACTGTACTATGTGAAATGAACTTAGCAAGTGATTATGGTTGTATGATTCCATGTTGTTGCTTATTTAGCAAATTGTGTTAAGTAAAATCATAATTTGATGTAATATGGAAACATTTCACTGGCTTAATTGGCAATTGTAAACCCTGGATGCATTCATACAATGCATTAGAGGTGATTACAGATGTATCAATCTTGGTTATTGACTTACCATGTTGTGTGAACCTAGACCATTTGGTTAATTTTGTTACAATATTATGATGCAAATCCAAAGAATAAGCTTTTCCACTCACCATGTTAAATATGTTATTTTATGTAAAAATAATAAACGCTAGAAAATAATTTATTTCTTCAATATCTCTGTCACCTTCAGAATCAAACATTTGTGAGTGAAAAATCCAGAAGGTTAAAAACTATTATTGATCAATATGGGAAAGTTTTGGAGAAGGACAACAATGCTTATTGTAAACTGAATTTTATTTATTTATAAATTCTATGCAATTAACAGAATAACAGAGTTGGAAAGGACCTTGGAGGTCATCTAGTCCAACCCCATGCTTAGGCAGGAAACCCTATACTATTTCAGACAAACTCATTTCCAATTGGCTCTGAGAAGCATAGAATGTTTGTTTGCTCCTATTCCCAATTTTATATTGCCTTCTATTTTTAAAGGTCAGTCCAAAGAGCAAAAGTACTGCGCTTGAGCCTCATGATAGAATATATTTCTGAATCTCAATCTTCATAATCTGCATTACACATGTTCAGTGTAACTTCCACTTTTGAATATGAAATTGATTTAAATTTCTCTCTACACAGCAATAATTCCCTTAATGTAAGTTGCATATTTATACCAAATGAGAGGTATTTAGTGAAACTATTAACTATTAATTATTATTTAATCAACCCAAAATACTCCATTCACTTTGGCTGGGTGATGTGCAGATAATTTAGTGATAACCCAAATAGTTTTTTGCAACTGTATCTAGATCAGTCCTTCTACATCAAGTAGGCTAAAGCTATATGTTAATTATGTTGCACTAATTTAGTATATGAGAACGGTTTCTTTTCTCCATATCTATTTTTGATATTATATTGCTTTGCATAGTTTCCACTTTATCAGAAAGTCACAGCAAAAGCTTAGCTGGCTTTCTGGCTGAACTTCCTGCTTTGTGCCTTTAAATTTTATTTTGAATTTAGCTCAGGTTCAACTGCAACTAGGCACTACTATTCATGAAACAAGTTCCAAAACTACATATCATTTTTACATGATGTAGTTCAATCAGTGGTGGGCTGCACATAATTTAACAGCTGGTTCTGTGAGCATGCGCTTTGCGCTTCCATGCTTTGCACAGCTTCAAAAATATAGTAATTTTAAAGTAATCTGTTTATCTTCTAAGGCAGTCCCAGTGAGTAGAATGGCGGAGGCGCAAAAATCAGCTGTGCTGTGCCAATCAGCTGAGCCCAAAAGAAAGAAATATAGGATAGGACAGGAGAAGGACAGGTGGGTGTGGCCTGCTGATGGTCAGAACTACCAGTTCAGTACAACCAGTCCAAACCGGAAGCAGCCCACCACTGAATTCAATATAGGTTTATAGCCACGTTTGCTTCTTCATACTGTTTTGATAAACACCACTGAATTTATTGGCAATAATAAAATCAATAAAATGTGTGTGTGTGTTCTTGTTTTTAAAATAGACTTAAATCACTTTTTCATATCCACATTTACTAGAAATCTATTTCAAATTCAGATTGAGTTCATACACAAGGCCGTAATATGATTTTGTAGATTATATAAACCCAGCCACTGATATATGTCGAGAATGGTTTATGGTTTAGCATGGTGTATGTATCCAGTAATTGTAGTTTATTCAATAAACTGGATTAATTGAATTTATGACTTACTATACCTTTCCCTATTTGGTATTTCCCAGATGCATTGGAATTACAACTCCAAGAATTAACAGCTGACTTGACACTTTGAGAGTTGCAATTCAATGCATCTAGAGCAGAGTTTCTCAAATTTGGCAACTTTAAGATAAGTGTCTGGCATGGGAATTCTGGGAATTGATCAGAAACACTGATTAAGAGAATATAAGGCTGAGGAAAAGTAGTTTAACGTGATGCATTTACCCAGTCTGAAACTACAAATACCCCTTATCTGCTTTTTTGTGAAAAAGTTAACTGCTTGGGAAGTTGGTTTTAGTTTTTATTCTTTTAAAGCAGTTTTGCTGGCTGGGAAATTCTGAGAGTTGAAGTCCAAACATCTTAAAGTCACCAAGGTTGAGAAACACTGTTTTAAAGCAACAATTTCCAACTCTAATGGTTATAAAGGTAGGTACTCGGTGATGTAAAGGCAATTGCCTGCTAAAACTTTGGAAGCTGGAAGAGGTTCCACTCTTCTCAAATAACCCTCAGGTGCAAAATTCAACATCAACCTTTTTGATGGCCTTTAAACACTACAGCAATGAAAAGAAACTGGGGATTCAGATGCTTGGAGAGCAAAATAAGAAAGGCCGCTCCTAATTTTTTGCTTGTATTCTTTCTATTTCTGGAGAAAATCTGATCTATATAATCATTAAGAGCTGACATGAACCTGGTAACACTTTAGCAATAACTGGTGCTATCTCTACAGACACGAAGGCAGCAATCTTCAGTATTCCACACTTGTACATTTAAATCCACCATAGGCAAAGAAGTCTGAGATAAATCTGAACAGAAGAATCACAGATAAGGAAAGGGTCATTCATTTCTTTTTCCCTGCTTCCAATTCCCTACTATTGTTTCCTTTTATTAAACAAGATAGTCAGACAAATGAGTAGCAGTACAGAAACATCTTTGGCCCTAACATTTTATATTATTCATTGGTGTTGGTGATTCATATTCTTCTTCAAGTAGCAATACCGGAATAGATTTTACAAAAGCAAGATAAAGGAATGGTCTGAACAAAAAATAAAGAGCATTTTGATTAATAAAATTCATGTAGGATGCTGGATTTTAATATTTATTGCGATCACTGTTGTGGTACCTTGAAGGAACATTTTTATTTGGTTTTTTAATGTTGGCCACATGGTGATGGAAGCGTGTCTCAGACAATGCAGGCTTACTCAAATGAGAATTGGAAATGTGCACCCTCCCCACCCCCCTTGAATTGGTCATGACTGGACAGGGCAATTTTTAGCCCTTTATAGGGATGCTCATCAAGGGATGGATATTATGCGCAGGTTTAAAGCAGGATCAAGAAATTTGTGGCTGGCTGGGTATTCCTGATGGTCAGCACGCAGCAGCGTCAACCATCATGGCTAAAGATGGGCATGTAACAAGCAATGGTCTAATAGCATCTGTAGGACCATAACATCCCCATCTCTGATTCATATAGCACCTGAACTCTCCCATGCTCCAACCTTCTTCACGGAGTAGCAGAAGGATGAAAATATGAACGTACAAATCCTTCCCAGAGCTACTTTTCAGCATTTCAGATATAATGTCTGAGTAGCTTTTTAGTTTAGGGCTTTATTAATCTGAATGCTTTAGCTTGTTAGTGACCTGAACGTAGAATAAGAAAAGTTTCTTAATAATTGTTCCTTCTGCCCAAGTTTTAGGTGCACAGTGTTGTTGGATTTAGAAGCATCTGAATGCTGTGGATATTTCCTAAGAGACCTGAGGTGGTAAGTCCCAGTTATGATTATGACTTTTATCTTTTTTAACTACTTTGTGTTGCATGCGCATCGCGTATTCTTCTGAAGCCAGGCTCCACCTATGAACCATTCCTGGTATTTTTATTTTTATTTGTTTACTATGTTATGTTACCTTTCTCTGTTTTGAAATTCCTATCACCCTATATAGAAATCCTAGCTACCTTGAGATTATTTATTTCATGCAGGAGGTAAGTAATAATGATCAACATTATCCTATTAAATTGTCAGAAGAATTTTATCACATAGTGTTTTTAATTTACAAGTAGTCCTTGACTTATGACCACAATTGAGCCCAAAATTTCTGTTGCTAAGTGAGACATTTGTTAAGTGAAGTTACTAAGTTAGTAACATGGTTGTTAAGTGAATCTGGCTTCCCCATTGACTTTGCTTGACAGAAAGTCGCAAAGGGGGATCACATGACCTACTGTCATAAATATGAGTCAGTTGCCAAGCATCTGAATTTTGATCATGTGACTATGGGGATATTGTAATGGTCGTAAGTGTGAAAAATGGTCATAACTCACTTTTTTTCCGGCACTGTTGTAACTTTGAATGGTCACTAAATGAACTGTTTTAAGTCGAGGATTTCCTGTATTGTGAAATAAATGGCAATAACCAATCCATAGACTTAGATTTTTAAAATCTATTCTGAATATCTGGGATAAGGTAGAAGAGTATGAACTTTGCCCTGCCCAAACCAAACAAATGGAAGTTAAATCTACCACATAATGTATATGGAACATTCCTGGTTTACATAATCCAGGATCTCCATTTCATCCCGTTACTGGGTTTACATCCTTCAGAAACACACTCAGCCCTGATGGGTTATTTTTATTCTATCCATGCCTGCAGATTTTCCTCCCACCCCCAGACCTGTTCTCTACAACTCTTCAAACCTTGAGATTCTCCCACGCCACCTCTTCCTCAGACATAGGCAACACCCTTTGGGTTGCATAAGTGCCAATATTCATAAGCTCATCAGAGATATAGGAACAAAGGAATATCTTCTCAGCCTGATGCTCTGTTTTGTAGCAACTTGATAAAATATTTAGAACGGTTGTTTAGATGGGTTAATGAGATTCTGCACAAAGGCACTCTTTCAACATGGGTAGGGATGGAGTGATTTTCAGGTCCTTTCCTACCCTTGTAACATCTTTTGTGAAAAGTAAATGTTGCATTTGATTGGCATTAGAGAAAGACACTCATGTGTTGTGAATGAGAGTGTTAAAAAAAGAAAGATAATTAGCCATATATAGAGGCTGTTGCTGAAGTCATTCTATATGATGAACAGTTTTCCCCTCTTCAAGTTCTTGATCCAGCTGGCTCATTTATAACAAGGTTTCTTTATTAGAAAACTGATCTTCCTTTGGATTCTTTGGTACTATGGATTCTTTGCCTATGGTACCAGTTATATTTATTTCTCTGACCTATTATTTGCAATATATGAATAGTGGTTCTACATATAAAAGAAATAGTCCTATGTATTTAGTATTTGCCAACTACATCAAAACTGTGTCATACTCTTGAATCTTACTGATACAGGATTTTTATGCTTGTACTTGACTCCGGTGCTGATTGTGTTGCTTCTGTACTTTATATCTGCATGATAATTGTAGTACAGTACTATATTGTGATCAGTTTCCCTGGCTATATTCCAGCAAATAAAAGCATTGCTGAATGATCCTTTGTGCCTTGCCTGAACGGAAACTTGATGTCTGTCTGTAAACTCACTTTGTGCCATCATAACTTGATTGAATCCCATTTTCACTTAGAAGCAATTTTGGGTCTGTTAATGGTTTTTGATGAGTGGCCTGATTTTCTTTACTGCTGTCAGTTGACTTCGCTTTATGGCTGTATGAGATGTTGTATTTTCAAAAATACTTTGAATGCCTTTATGGCTTCTTATTTGTACACCCAGCTTTACTAGAAAGTTAAGGCTCTCACAAGAAGTTACTTAATACATAAATGTATAGCTGAAAGCATATGAATTTTAATTTTAATCTAATGGCATGCAATGTCTGAATTCCTTTTCCCCTGGGAAGTCATCTCAGGAACGTATCTTTATGAGAATGATTCAAGATGTGTTGGCTTTGACCCATTTTGCTTCCTTTAATGTTCCTGGCTTCTCATCAGAGATCTGTCAGAGCAATGTCATCTATTCAGAGTCTTGGTATCTGATGGCCAAAACAACCGCAGGAATAACAATCCAAGGCTTTGAATTATGAGTTAAGGATGAAGAATTTTTCTCAGATATTGTAGATTCCCAAATGGGTGTCAAGAAGTATGTGCCTGGAGACTTTTCATTTCGTTTTGTTTTGTTTTAATTCCCTGATAAATCTTTGAATATTCTCAAACAACTTGATATGATCTTTAGTCTACATTAGCATTTTTAAGTTGCCCAATAGCTTTGCCCATTTTTAATTTTTTTTCACATATAAAAGTGGTATATATTAAATTTTCAAGTGTGAGTCTCTTTCGATTATAGAAAATGTGAGAAGTTAATTATATAGAAAAGTTAATTACTTCATTTTGAAACCCTTTTTAGTGAAGTGAGAGTGTTTTAACTTAACATTACAAGTCACTGTAATATATGCTTCATCTCTCTATTTTTATATTGCAAATTTATTTTCACATATATGTGTATGTGTGAAAAGAGTGGCGTAGAAGACTCACGCCTCCCACTCGGAAGGTTGAGAGTTCAATCCTAGTTGCAGCAGAGGTTTCTCTCTCCTAGGGTGCAAAGAAAAAATATCAGAGTTTCTGTGAACTCCACATGGAGTCAGGAAGGGTATCTGGACAGTAGATGCTCAAGCTCCATCCATTCAACCTGACTTTATCCCAAATCAAGGAATTACAGGGTCGTAAAAAGGGAAGGTTTTTTTTATGTATGAATGTATGAGTGGTCAGCTTAGTGTAAAAGTTAAGACATCAGGCTAGATGTTGCTGCTGGGCAACACTGCATCAGTCATTCTTTCTCTGTCCTAAGAAGAAGGAAATGGCAAGCCACTTTTGAAAAGCCTTGTCAAGAAAACTGCAGGGACATATCCAGAAAGTAAAAAACTGACTTGAAGGGATGTATGCATACACACACATCCATGCACATACACATACACATACACATACACACACTTAAGCAACCCAACCATGGTAATTGGGGCTAATGAAAACCATCTGGAGAGAACTAGTTGCCTATTCCTGAATTAAGGCAGATAGAAGCTTTTTTTCTAACATCTCATTTTGCAAAACATACAGGGTGAATTTCTATGAGTTTACTGCTGTGTTTTGGTTCTAACTGCTGATGATTTCTCCATCAGTTTTTTACCCCATGCCCTTCAGGCTCACCAGTAATTGCAGACAAGCTATTAGTAGAAACAATTTAACAAACGATTTTGCACTTTAATAAATATCTTGCAAAGCAAATGCTGTGATGATCTATTATGGCGAGGAAGGATACTGGCTCATGACATGTATAAACTTACTGGATGATGGTAACTTTTCTTTTTTTAGGAGTTGAAATGTGTTAGCCAAAGATATTTTGCACTGAAATCTCTGGACCAGACAGTATAAAATAATTGAAATGAATAAATGACTGTGAATATTGGGCAAAACTGTCCATTCTTTATTAATTGTCCCACATTGGCTTACTTATTTTTTATTTACTTATTTTCATACATTTGTATACCGCCCCCCTCCCTAGGGACTCGGGGCGGTGCACAGCCATTTAAAAAGAGATACATAGAAAAGTTAAAAACAGTTTAAGAAAAATTAAATCCAGGCCACATTATAATAAATTTAAAATTTAAATAAGTCATATAAAAATTTTAAGAACAAATTTAAGACCCTGCTAAGTATTGGCCAGATCAGCTTGCTGAAATAAGTGGGTTTTCAATGCGCGCCAGAAGGTCCGCAGGTCTACAATGGTCCGAATCTCTGGGGGCAACTCATTCTATAGGGAGGGTGCAGCCACAGAGAAGGCTCGTACCCTTGGGGCTGTCAGATGACATCCTCCTGACATTGGAACCCCGAGGAGTCCCGCCCTGTGGGAACGCACCGGCCGGCTGGAGGCTGATGGTGGCAACAGGCAGTCCCGTAAGTACCCGGGTCCTAAGCCCTGGAGCTCTTTAAAGGTGATCACCAACAACTTGAATCGAACCCAAAAGGCCACAGGAAGCCAGTGCAGCTCGCGCTTAGGCATGAACTATTTTTTCTTACTTAGGTTATTTGGTATAAAATATGATTTTTGCCAACAGGAGATGCTGTCCAAACAGTATAGTCACAAAGGACTACAGAGTGTGATAGTTTCAGAATTAGGGTTTTTTGTGGTACTAATGAACACAGAGGGCAGTCAAAATAGTTGGATTTCCTTTGGAAGTTCTGTATACTTTTTCATTGCTGGAATAGACAGTTTTGGATATGACTTATCCTGTTCAATGAACTCATTGTAACTCATAAACCATATTCAGATTATAATTTAGCACAAATGATAGTAACATTCGTGCTTCCAGAAAAATGCAGGCCATGAAAATGAAAAACCACTGACCAAATCTCAACTCTGCTATACAGATTTGGCCTTAAATTAGTCTGTCCCCAACCCAGTGCTCCAAAAGTTGGAGGTTACCGGAGGCCAAGCTGGCTAGGAATATAGGAACTTGGCAGTCCTAACGTACCTGGAGGGTGTCATGTTTGTAAAAACCTGTTTTTATGCTTCCAGAATAACAGGAAGAATAATACAGTGTATCGAAGCAGCCTATACCAAATTGCCATTTTTCAGATGTATTGGGGTTAGAACTTCCTGAATTTCCATCCAGAAGACTCGGGAGAGCCTAAGAACAAAGTCTGGCAGAACAGTCTTAAGTACCTGGGTTAGAAAGAAAGAAAACACCAGGGAATGTGGCTTCTCTCTGATATATTGCTCACAGCTATTTTCTGTCCTTCTTTCCTAGTGAAATCAAGGATAGACTGGTATACTTAAGGGCCGTGTTATGAAACCAACAAATTAGGGACATGAGAGGACTATAAACTGAGTAGAGGCAAAGTCCCAACCCAACTTTAAAAAATAAAAATGACTGCAAAGCAGGCTTGTAGCTTAAGGTGACTATATTTTGATTTCCAAAAAAGAGGACGAGAAAAAAAATAGTCTCTACTTATCTTGTACTTGTTCTCAAGTGGCAGGGTGGGTGGGCGGGTGTGTGTGTGTGTGGGTGGGTGGGTGGGCGCAGCTCCGCAGCGGCTCTTCTCCCGCTGCCCAGGTGCTGCTGATGGGGAAAAGCGGCTCCCACAAGACGAGCATGCCTCCATCGCGGGATTTCTAAGCGCAATGGAGCGCATGCTCGTCTTGCCGGAGCCGCTTTTCCCCATTTGCCCGGACA
>JAEANM010021009.1:0-11965 GCA_017656035.1 Myanophis thanlyinensis
TCTTTAGAGGGGTGGCAACAAGGGTGGCAAGGACATTTTTAGAGGTGGCACTGGCCACCCTGGCTACCCCTCTGGCTCCACCCCTGTTTTGCTGATGAGGTAGTTTTGATTTTACAAGATACTCAGAAAAAGATTGAGTTTTTCATGAAAAAAATTGAAAGGTTTTGGCATGCTAACAGGTTTCAAGATTAATAAGCATGAAACAAAGATGTTAATAAAAATATAGCTGCACAAGATCAAGATGAACTGATGAAAAAATGGTTTTAAAATTGAGAAAGATTAAATATGTGGGTGTAACTTGACAAATATGAACTGTATGCTGTTTCATAATAACTATATTAATATATGGAATGAAGTTTTAAAACGATATGCTGAAATGGGAAAAATTGTAACTGTCATTGCTGAGAAGAATTTATGTGATTAAGATGAATATTTTATTTAGGATATTATTTGTATTCCAAATGTTACCTATATTGACAACCTACTGGTATTTAAGCAATGGCAAGAAGATATTTCCAAATTTGTTTGGTAAGACAAGAAATGGAGAATTAAATAAAAACTGCTGTAGAATGCTAAAGAAAGAGAGGGGCTAGGACTGTGGATCTGCAGTTTGTTGTTCAGTATGGACGAAGGAGTGAGTGACTTTAAGAAATAGGTAGTTATTGGAATTGGAAGGATATTATTTAAGATTTCTTTGCATGGCTATTTGTGGTATGATAAAGTCAATGAAGATTTTAAAAACCATTTCATTAGATACCACATATTGAAAATTTAGAATAAGGCAAAATTGTCTCCTAAAATCCCTTAATGATTTGTCTCCCCAAGAAACCTTTTATTAGAAGGGAAATAATATTGTGAAACAATTCTCAAGTTACAAACAAGACAAAAGCAGGAGTTGGAAACTTTATATATCATTGATGACTCTATATTTAGTTAATTAAAGAGTTAAGCTTGATAGGAAAAAAAATACAAATTTAGAAATGGTTAGACTGAATTTGATGTGGAATTGTGTACAAATGACAATATTATTAAGATTATAAACTTTTATTGAAAATGGAAATAAAGAATAACCAAGTTAAAAACTATGATACAATGGACAAACAATGTGGATATAATATTCTATTAGACCAATAGGAGAATATATGGAAGAAAGGGGTGAAATTCACATTGAGTTATAATCTTAAAGAGAAATTTCATAAAATGATGCATCATTGGTATATGACACCAGATAAATTGTCAAAAATATACAAGTGAGTTTAATTTGTTGAAAATGTAATCAAATAGAGGGTATAATTTTTCATCTTTGGTGGGCATGCAAGAAAGATATAAAAACACTAGGATCAAGTATGTATTCCGATTCAAAAAAAATTAAATTATGAAATGAACTGAAATAAAAGTGAAGAAGTGAATGTTTGTTGGAATGTTTTAGGAATATTTAGATAAATGACAATAACTCAAGTGGAAATGAAAGCTATGCTATAAAGGTCAATGTCCAAGAAAACAATAATAAAAAAGAAGTCATTATTGCTATGAAAACATCAAAAATAGTATTGTTGGAGGTATAGATTAATATTATTGGAAACATTTTTGTTTCTTTTGTTTGCTTTTTCTTGTGGAATAGCTGGACAATTTATTTAATCTGTGCAAAAACTAGTCTCATGATTGGAAGAGTTCTATTGTTCTCTTATACAAAATAAAATTTAGTGAGCGTGAGGGATAAAACTACAGGAAGATTAGCATATCTGTGAGCATGGGAATTGTAAAGAGTCGTGGAGATGGCCTTGAGGCAAATACTCAGTAACTGTTACATAAACAAAAGGGGGAAAATCATTATTTATGCCCTTGGAAAGGATATTGTTACTAGGAAGAGATTCAGGCTAGCTTTACTGATTCACTAGGGTATATGAGGGTGGGGAACAGAAGCACAAACAGACGTGCAAGATCCTGTTACTATAGCCTCTCTCAATAAAGCATAGTTCTTGGTTCATCCTATGGAATCAGATTCCTGATCTCCACCACCTTGAAAGGCTGAGAGGAATGTATTTGCAGAATTCTGATCAAAAGTACACAAGAGGTGACAATGAAGAAAATGTGAGAAGTGCACTGAGGCTTTATACTGAGCAGGGAGTAGCTCACAAACCATAATTTTGCACTTCAGCAAATTCAATCTGTATGAGTATGAGAAATAACATTTCATGTACATTAGCTTTGGGCAAATATGTTGCTGAAGAATCTAAGGGATTTTGTAATGAATCTAAGTTATGGCATGGCGCTGTGAAGAATATTGATCTGAAAATGAATGTATCACAGACCATAGTAGCTGCATTTGACATGAGAAATGGAGTAAATGCTAGCAGATTATACATAATGGTGAAAATATGTTTACTAAAATGATGAGAAAGTGATGGGAAAAATTATGCGGTCTGCTGCGAGGGATGAATTTTTGTATAAAACGGCTGTCTATAAGAGTGTTTCTGCTCTTTTTGTAGTATAGAAGAACTCAAGGTGAAATACAAAGTTGAATGCAGTGGGAAGCTGAGTGGAGTGAGACTAGGGTTCCTCAATAAGTAAATGTAGTAAAGCAAGAAGAGATAAGATCAAGAATGAAGGTCAATGAATAGATGTGGGTTGAATGCAAAAGCGAGCAACAAGCAGAAAAGCAACATGTTGTGGTTGTTTCATCATGCAGAGAGGCAATAAGATTGAATTACAAAACAAGTACATGAAGAAAGAGTGAATGATTTGAGAAGGAAAACTGGGGAAGTTGTCACTAGCTGGAGCTGATTGAGAGCTTGAAAAAAATGGTAAGAAAAGCAATGTATGGAGCAGGATATACATGAGATAAAAAAACAAAGATGGTTTGCAATGATAATGCATACAATAAATGATGTCAATGTAAACAATTTTAGCTGTTTCAAGGGGTTTCAGGTTTTTCAAATGGCTACCTCATCTACTGACCCATTTCTCATTCCAGCTTTGGGGCATTTCTCCTAATTTTGTACAGCTCCATATATCATTTAGTAAGCAGATACATTTATTAGCCAAAAAGACACATTCCAAAATTGTATAAGGTTTGTGAGATTTTTTTTTTTAATGGCATTTGTCCATTGGATTATTTTTGGCCACTTGGTAAAAGAAAAAAAGCTGGAATATAAAAAAATTAAGGTAATTAAGGTAGTACAAGGCAATCCTGGAATTATACAATGCTTTTATGTCTGCTGAAATGTTTTTTTCATTCCTATGCATTTGATACTGAATATTTTTGTTAAGTCCAACCATTACTAATGAGGGGGAAAATCTGATAAGCCTTGGCTCTCAAATTAAAATTATTGATTTTTTACCTTCCGTGGATTAAAAAACGATTAAAATAAATAATAATTTTAGCAATGTTTCTTTTTTGTTGCCTCACACTTTTAACTTCTTTGCTTTACTAATTTTCTGTACTCCAGATAATGCTGCTTATCTGAAAAGGTAAATAGTATGAGGGGTAGTATGTGTATACGTATGCATATGTGTACTTCTGAATTAATACAAAATACAACAAACTATTTTCAATCATATGAAATCAGATTCCAGGCAAAAGCATGCTTGTAAGGGGAATGCTCAAGGCTGTCAAAATATAGGTCAACACTGCCTATTTTTCTGTTTAATTTAATAAGCATTTATCTTACTAGACAGATATATTTTTAGATATTATTTGGAAAGCAATGTAAGCATCAATAATTCTTTTTCTTGCTAACCATATATAGTTGCAATCGCAAAATCTATTTATATTGCAAATATATTAAGACTAGCAATATTAAGTATCTAACACAAATGTAAAACAATACTGTATTCACGCTTGAAACTCACTAACTTCAGTTCAGTAACATAGGGGGATATGAGTAAGAGATTTTGGGGAAAGCAAAAACCAGGAATATTATTTTTCAAACCCTCTTTGAAAAAAAAATTAATTGTAGCAGGGATCAGGAGGAGTGTGGAAAAGATCCACAACAACAAAGTTTCCCTTTGACCTGGGACAAAATGCAAATTTAATGTGAATTGAGCTAATTCAATTCATTTTATAACTCACAGAAGGTGGGACAAACTCTGTCTCCAATATGTAATTCAGGAGCTTTGCTACAAAAGGTGTCCCTAGAGCTCCTGTGCAGGCAGGGAAAGTGGAAAATCTTTTTCACTTCAGTACATAAAAGATTTTAATGGCAGGGAAAGGAAAAAGGGTATTGGATTCAGTTAACTGCAGATTTGTGCTAAAATCAGAAGGAGCATGCACTATCAACTGGCAGATAAAAGCAAGACATCCAGAGGAAAGAGTTACTCTCTTATTGTGTTGGAAGAAATATCTATCTGGGTTCAGTTCCAAGTGGGGATAAAAATACTGGAAACATGGAGGCTATTTGGAAAGATGATTTATTGGTGAACAGATTCACATGGTTTGAGGTCCTGGGCAAAAAGGGGACCTGGGTGAGAGAGAGGAGTGAATTTATACTCGCTCTTGGACTTCGAACTGGAGTTTTCTGTTCCTGTGGCAAGGACATATATTCTGATTGGTTGTAAACTCCCATGTGGGGTAAATTTGTAGGCTTGGCTGAACCTTATTGGGTTATGTAATCTTCCCAAGGGGCATGTGGTGGGTTCTGCTAGATGGGTAGAGAGCTAATCCAATCACCCTGAGGGCCATGTCTTAATCCCATCACCCTGGAGCTAAAGTGGGGGGTGGGAATGGAGCAGCAGGGAGATGCTTTGTCTTTAAAAACATGTTTCTCCTTTTCTCATGCAGGGAAGTATAATATTCTGCCTTTTTTGTATTTCCTAGAATATTTCATTCTTCTAGGAGAGGGGTGGGTGCTAACTTCCTACATTTGTATATATTAATGTTTGTGTGTTTACATACACATATAGA
Organism: Myanophis thanlyinensis; assembly: GCA_017656035.1. Taxonomy (NCBI): domain Eukaryota; kingdom Metazoa; phylum Chordata; class Lepidosauria; order Squamata; family Homalopsidae; genus Myanophis; species Myanophis thanlyinensis. Next base: position 4,904 of record JAEANM010021009.1, read on the forward strand.
GAGACAACATACATATGCATAACACAATAGTATTAAAAGGTCAGCATGACTTCAACATTGATAAGAGTAGCATTATTTAAAATAAGTTAAAGAAAGATATTGAAAAAGGCTGCTGGATTTTTCTCTCAATTTCTTGGTCAGCTAGATCATCTGGATTTTCTTTGGTGTAGTGAAGTAATATGCTTTGTGTGTTTGTTTCTATGCTCCATCTTGTAAAGTCATGATTTGTATGTGTGTGTGCACATCAGGAAGCACAGGGCAGGTGATCATAGGGCCAGAAGGGAGAAATAGAGGAGCTTAAAAGGGAGACTTGACAAATTCAGCACTTGTTCTCATTTCTTTCTTTCATTAGGGTGCATTAGGGGGACTTTTTTCTGAAATATATTTCTCCACAACTACAACTCCAGATCTGGCCTACTGTCAAACTTCCCCATCTTCTTCCATTACATCAGATTTGGTCCCATTCTATTCAGTTTTCAGAGGAATAGCTTGCTGATTAAAGACAGATGGTGGGACCTCAGATTGTAAGAAGAATAAAAACAAAGAGAGGGAAAAATCAATGGTAGAAGGCCCAAACGTTATGTGATAATCCTAACAGCAATAGCTCTTAAGCTTATATACCACTTCATGGTGCTTTGCAGAAGGCTGAGTCAACCTTGAGCCAATCAGAATTGAACTCCTGGCAATGGGCAGAGTTAGCCTGCAATATTGCATTCTAACCACTGCACCACCTACCTTCAAAAACGTTGATTGGGTTGCTCCATATCTTCTTCCTTGTCTTTGTATCACAGGAAAAAAGTCATAAGAGCTGTGGTGACATAGTGGTTAGAATGCAGTACTGCAGGCTACTTCTGCTGACTGCAATTTGGCAGTTGGATTCACATGAGACTCAAGGTTGCCTCAGTTTTCCATCCTTCCAAGGTCAGTGAAATGATGACCCAGATTGTTGGGGTCTATAAAGCACTGTGAAGTGATATATAAGTCTAAATGCTATTACTATAAAGAGTTCATGACCATCTTCCAAAGAAAGGACCTTGACATCTTTTTTTGGTTAATTAATGGAAAATAAAAATAAATATAAAACTTTCACAGGAACAGAAACTTCTTTAATTTTTAATGCCAAATAATTTTGGACAATTCTTACTACATTTACCAGTAAGGCAGAGGAGTTGCAATGAGGCTATGTAAGAGCAAAACAGGAACAGCAGTGCTCCTACTTCAAGGAAACCATATGAGCCAACAATTCCACAGCAAGAAAATTGCTCATATGTTTTGCTGATTCATTCCAAAAGAAAACAAGGAACCATTTGGATTCAATTGTTGTTTTAGTTAAACAGTAATATATAGGGAGGACAACCCAGTGCTGTCCAACCCAACTTTGTAAAGGATATTTGTTGCCACAAATTAAATTGTGTGAAGAGCAAATGTTCAATGGGATAGTTATTAAAAGTTAGATAAATTGTTTCTGAATAATATCCCCAAAAGAAGGCAGCAACTCTTTTCTACTTATTATATACAATATGATAGATTAGCAATAATACTAATGGAAAATGGTAATATAAACAGACAAGCTCATAATTTTACAGTAGCCCCTTTAATTCATTTCATAAATGAAGGTGTTTGCTGACAGAGCAAGCTATTTGAGAAGTCCTGCTTAGCCTTATGCCAACTGCAGAATAGTATGGGTAAAATATGCTGTGCACTAGATCTTGCATGATATCCAGAATTGCTCAAGGATATAGACCTCCTTAGACTATAATGGACCCCTACAATTTTACAAAGTGTTTACAAAATATTAGGAATATGGCACAGGAGACTTATGTCTTACAGTAAACATGACTAACAATTATCTTAAATGCAATAGATTCAATCTCTGTATTATACAACACCCCAGAGATTAAAAATATTTCTTCAGAATCATTACTTGTACCTGCGTCAGAGCTCTACATCCAACCACCCACCTGTAAACAATTTTTCCCCCAGTTGGTGGTGGAAACCAATACAATTTTCACCATACATAAAACAGTGGGTCACAACCACACGCAATCATTTGAAACCAGAGTGCAATGAACAGTTCAAAAGGTTGGACATTCAATATGTGAGCACTCCAGGTAATTCTACTATTGATATCATGTTTGTGAAATTAGCAGAAGTTGAAGTTGCAAGCATTATCAGTTGTACATACAGCACATACTTCTGCAGCAAGACAATATTTGTAGGCATAATTGCATACATATCAACATTTAAGACTGCTGCTTACAGCAAAAACTATACAATTTTACTGCTACATATGTTCACCCTGAATGTTGTTCCTTTTGCGGTCTGCATCATCTGAGTAATGGTAGGGAAATGAGGTTTTAACAAACTCCTGTTGGAATTTATACTATGCTTGACATTAGTCTTAGTTTTATATCCATCAGCAGAATAGAATACAAGGGAATACTTGTTTCCTGAATACATTGGCTACTCTATAAGTGACTATTTCCAAAGTGACTCCTCCTCCTCCTTTCATTCCTTTTAACTTTAACTTTTATTAAAAAGAACATCTATTAAGCTCCCTTTTAACTACTTTCCCCAACATCCCATTTCCCTAATGAAAACGTATTAAGTGTGCCTGGTTAAATTTAAGTAGTATTGAAACATGAAACATGCATGTAACTAAAGCAAATTATGATCTCAGCTTTACAAATAAAACAGAAATGTTATCTTGAGGGTTAATAGGAGAACAGGAAGAGTTTTTGAAGATTATATATTACAGATTCTGATTTTTAATAGTTGGGATCTAATGGGTAGGTATTTGAATTGATTGAATTTCACTGTTTGAAATGCATTCATGAGACCATAGAAAGGAACAGCAGCTTAATCTAGCATGGTAATAGTGCTCATGAGAATAAAAAGAAAAGCGCTTTATGTTCAGATTCATTTGCCTTCAAAAATCACTTACAATGGATTTCTAGCATGTTTAATTTTATTATTTCACTGAATCAGACAATGGCTTGTTAATAGGGAGGAAAAAACCTATTGGTGCTGTCATCTTATGCAAAGGTTAGGTGGTCTGCTCATTTGATTGTACTCTGTTTCTAAAGAAAATACAATAGCTTTATTTCATATCCTTACATGAGAGAAAAATGTCATAGCAATTGTAAATAATGACTTGTATGGGCACATCTTTATCAGTTTTAAATTTAAATTGTCAAAGACTCTACCAATTTGAATCCTACTGAGTTTATTGGGTACCTTGGAAACAATGAAAAAAAAAGTATCTCATTATGGTCTGGAAAAGAGGTATGTTAGTTACCAGCCAGCATCCTCTTTTAATCTTGGAGATGGCATGTTATCTGTGACTTATATATGTGATCTTAAATAACATTTTGTTGTTTCTTTTAAAAAAGAGTTCATCAAAAGAAGTTCAAAAAAGGCACTGTTATGAGAAATGCAGACTGTTTTTTTATTTAACTTGTATAGAAAACAAGTTGCAGTGGAATCTTTTCTGTTTCATGCCTCTAAACCCAGTTGTGAGCTTGACTTTTAAGTTCTATTAATATAAGGTTGCTATAGCAGGGTGCCTTGTAAAATATGATACTGTACATGAAGAACTGCACAAAAAACAGTATACTCTCCAGTTTATGTCTTATATGAAGTAGTCAGACCTGCATAACACATGACTCACTAAAACAAACACCAGCTGTATATAGTGGCCAACTCAGAGCTTGATAGATAGATGTATTTTTCTGCTGATGTTATCATATAAGAACTGGGAAGGGAACAAGTTAACCTTACTTGGTTATTTGGGTTTCAATCAATGGTATGGCTGGCACTTAGTCTCGAGAGCTACTGGAGTTAGAATCAGATCCTTCCTATCTGAATATGGTTGAACTATTTCTTTTGAGCTGCCTTGAACCAATACCTAAATTTCAATTGTCATATCAGACAAACTTAATACACACAGGTATATAGCAAAACTTAAAAACAGCCTTTCAAACACCAGCTACAATGGACCCATGTTTCCCAATTTCAAAGTGGTATTGCTGCAAGATATCATTTGGAAGGCAGTGTGATCAGTTAAGCTGATTGAACATCTTAATAAGATTTGATTTAGAACAAAAATAAAAACTTAATCTTGATGACTAACACAATCATCAAATTATAATAAATGCCAGCCGAAATCAGTTCCATTATTGCATGCAGTAAATCAAATAATATAAATGCACCAAATATGTATGTTTCTTCAAAGGAATTATGAACTAAAAAGCTAATAGAATGGATTATCTGGATCCTGCAAATAAAATTCTATTTAATGAATACAAATATTTAAAAGGTTTTATTCGAAGGCAGTAACTGTGGGGAGTGTGGGCAACAATAAGAATAAAAAACAATTGAAAAACTAGCGTAATAGCTCTGTGATGGTGACACGGAATCTCATTCTGTATGAATGAAAGCATCCTTTCTTCCAACATTACATCATATTATGTTTTATAAATTGAATTATACATGCAGAAACCTGATGAGCATATATGGTTACATATAAATAGGCCTCTGTGTTGTCTTTTCATCAGCAAATGGATTGGATTGTAATTTTGCTTTTATAAGGGGTGAAAGAAGAAAATAAAAAAGCAGAGAAGCCTGTTTAATTCAGACTAATAGTTCTGGACAGCCTATGCCTTCTTCACTCTGTCAGAGAAAGAACAAAAACAAGCAAGTTCAATTCTATAGGTTTTTCGGTATTAAATAAAACATGATGTGGAAAGCAGGCATCTTTAATAATTTTGCCATGTTTTACCAATGGCTAGCAATCTTTCATAAAAATAAAAAGAGTTGAGTTTGAAGAAATAAATATTTTCTGAGAAACATGCAAATTCTTTTCCCCAAATCCTTTCTCCGGTCCATTTTTTCCAAACCACCTTAGCTTATAAAACAAGTGACTCTCTTTTGGACATTATAGCTTGAAAATATTGAATCAAAATGGGATGGCCTTTTCTATTGAGAATTTTTCCCCTCTTTTGAGACAGACATTTTGGAGATGGTGGCCTCACCAAAGCCTCAGCTGCTCCTTTTACAAGCAATCCTTTACAGGGATAATTTGGGCCAATGCAGTGATTGAAAAATGTTCAATTATTCTCCCACATGCATTGCTATCAGCAAGCCTTACCTGCAAATGTGTCATTGCTCCACACAGACTCACCATATGGAAACATTTCCAGCAGCAGATTCAGTTCAAGTTTATTATTTTTTTGAAGCAGATGCTCACTTCTTCAGATTACCCACAGAGCTAAAGATCCATGCTGGCAATTGAAGTAGAAATCAATCAGTTCTACATTGCCTTCTCTTTAAGTACTGAAATTAGCCCATTGTGGTATCTTCCCTTTACTGAATCATTTGTCATTGAATACTGTATCTCAATGGTCCTGATGTTTCTGGATGTAAGTGTACACTAAGGTAAAATATTCACATATGATGCTTCTCTAGATATCAGCTGGTGCCTAGGTCTGGCCAACAAAGTAATTACTTCTTCTCTTCACGTAGTTTGACTAACCCTGTGGTATGCTGCTCTAACATATTATACCTCCTGTTTATCTCCCAGTTTGGTCTCATTAGTTGTTTTGTTATCATTAGTAGTTTATTTATGTATTATTTGATCTATTGCCCATAAGTACAGTGAGAGCACATTGACTTGTTCCTTTTTCAATACAGTATTAATTTTAATGAAGGTGGTAGTTTGCTCCAGTACTAATTACTTTAGCAGCCGTCCTGATGATACTCTTATAGAACTGTACTATCTCTCTGCCTTTCCCTTTGCCTGAAGCAACTATCTCTGCAGTGTCACATTCAAGGGAAAGTGGATACATTTAAAGCCCTAAGTGAAGGTCAATCACACTCAAAGCTTATCTTCCCACAAAAGGATCCCATCAACAGCTGCAATAATGGCAAAGATCAGCAAAATACCAAAGGTCTCAAGCATGCACATCCCTAGTCAAACAAAAAACTTGGGTGAAATAAAATGGTCTTCATTAGGTGCAGAGGATACCCTAACATAGAAGTAAATAAGCTTTTAATGGAAATACATTCACAGAAACAATGCCAGCACTCATAATGATGTTGGAACGTTATGTAGATGGATGACAACACTCTGCAAAAGGCTTCACAAAATTTGGGAAACTCTAACAACAACTAAGAACTCCTGATTACCAAGCAAACCTGACTCACCAAGCTATTCATTTGTTCGCAGGATTTCAGGTAAACATCTGTATTAAGACCATCTTCTCTCTTTTAGTCTTCAGAGCTCTATAGGTAATTCTGAAGCAACTGCATCTACTTTAACAGCCAAATCTGTTTCAATTGCTATCCCTTTTTTTCACTTAGCAAATGGAGCAGTTAGAGATTTCTCTGCTTTTTTTTTCATTTTCCATTTTTATTATTCCAATACAACTTGCACAAAGGATACAATAAAACCAGTGTAACATTCCATTTCCATATGAATCATATACGTATTTGTTTTCTGTATCAGTTATTTACAATATATTTTATCATTTATATCTCTGCTTTGACTACTCCATATTTTCCCTATCAGAAAAAGTGTAGAGCAATTGAAAGTAGTATCAGCAGTTCTATCAAACATTCCAGAAGATATACTGGGTAAGCTTTCAAAGCTGGTGTCAACTAAACAGAGGTGAGCTTTTGGGTTGAATGGCCATGGTCTAGTTTTCTGATGTCCCAATGTGAAAAGTGTGGCTGACATTTTCACAGGTAGTGAGAGCTGCTTTGTAATATACTTCCAATGTCTGATTGGTCCATGTCAGCTTTCTTGAACATCTGTGGCATGGACCGAACAAAGATCAGCTTGCCAGATTCAAATACAGAGCCCAGTCAGTCCCTGCTCAGTTGTCTGTGAACTGCCAAGAAATACATTACAACACAGCAGCTCATTCTGCTTTTGAAGATGCCAACCACAGTTGCCAATGTATCCAAATCCAAATTTTATTGGTCACATACACAATCATACATGGGTACGATATGCAGTTAAATGCTTACGCAACCGCAGGTAAGTTAAGGTAGGAAGGGAGG
>JAEANM010021010.1:0-11965 GCA_017656035.1 Myanophis thanlyinensis
CTTTACACATTATCATGGGTCGAACACACAATTTTCTGAACTTGTGAGACAGTCTATTTATTTTGCTATATACTCTCGGTATGTAACAGATTTGTGACTGGTAATGATCTGCTCTGCCAGGCTATATGAAGTGATACCGACCTTCTTTAGATCTTGGGGAATTAAGTTGACCCATTTCTCTCTCCCATCTGAAGAGTTTTAGAATTTTGATACACTATATGCATAGGTAATCCAAATCTTTATCAGAATTAGGATATAAAAAAATTAGGCAGCCATATAATCACAAAATATTTCCTCTAGTTATAAGCTGCTTTGTTGTACTGTATTTATCCACTTCCACACTTACACTGTAATTAGTAAACTAATTATTAAGAAATTTCTCTCATCCTAAGAGGTCTAATTATATAAGGATTTTTCCCTCTGCCATTCAATTGTGTCCAATTCTCAGAGACTACCTATGTAAATCCCTGTAGTTTTCTCAGCAAGGTTTCTCAGACCTGGTTTGCCATTGCCTCTTTTCTAGAGCTGAGAGAAAGTGACTGGCGCAAGATCACTTCAGGCCCTAGGTGGTAGAAAAGGTCACAATTTCCCAGTTTCTAGCCTGATGCCTTAACCACTACAGCAAACTGGCCATCTATATGGAAATACCACTTCCATTATTTTAGTAATGAAATTATAATTTCATGTACTTTTGAAACAATTTGCCAACATAGCATGCTATTTATTAGCTACATACCTAGTATCCCTATCAAATAAATAAAAATATTAAATAAAATTATAATGTATTCTATTTTTCTGCACTGCTGTATTTGAATCTTTCAAGGGAATTGGGATGCAATCAGATAAACTTAAGATGTTCCAAAGTATTGCTTAAACATTGTTACACAAAGCTATATAACCCACTGAGAAAGAAGACACATACAATTTTTAAATAAATAACTAATATTAGGGAGAAAATAACAAAACACTGAATTATTCTGCTTCCATATTTTAAAACGTGTTTCATTTGATTATAGTGGAACAAAAGGCACTCATAACAAAAAATATACAGTCCACTGAACTCAGTACAATTTATGCAAATTTCTACTTTAAATACTACCGTGTAGTGTAGAAAATAGCTGCTTTTACATAAAGTAGTTTGTCAAGTTAGTTTTTACTATCTGGAGTACCACTGAAGATAGGCAGAACATAAAAGTGTTAAGTAAAAGAATAATTAAATTAGACACATAACACAATAATTATCTCTAATGAAGCTATTAGGACAAACAAAACTGTTATTTTTTTCCTCAAAGATCAAAATGCTGTACTATAGAATGTCTAACATTTTACTAACCATATTTTCCCAATCATATAACTTATTACAAATTATTTGAGGATATATTCTATGTATTTATTAGATTTAACATTTTTTTCATGGACAGAAAAACAATGCCATCAGTATATATACTTGCATATATTACAGTGTTATATTTACGTAAAGAACAGAATAATACATTATAGATAATTCTGTGTATTTCTGGAAATACCTAATTTAGATTTGTTCTAGCTTTCTCACTTTGTTTGTTCTCTACTTAACTATGTAACAGGTAGTGTGTAGATGTTAATACTGCTAGCCAGTCAGAACCAAACGTTTATGCTTATGTTTATAGAACACCTACTTTTCCATTATTTATGCATTGATTTATGTTATTCCTGATAAACTGAATATGACTTTCGTTCTTTAATTTTAAACTTAAATGATTATACCAAGAATAACAGAATAATTTTATAATATTTAGCATAAATTATACTGAAGATGTCCCATTCATCAATCAGAAACATTAAATAGAAAATTCTGTATATTTCCTGAAGTGTCTAGATCCAACCCCAAAGGAGCTGAAGAAAGTTACTGCAAACTTTTTTCGCTATTGTCAAAATATGTTAAATCTGTTTAACTTTGTTCAAGTTATAATTATAAATTTCAGAAGTCTAGCAGCAATGGCTGGCTGGCTGGCTAGATGGATGGATAGTATACTTGATACCAACCAAAAGACCAATATAGTTAAATAGAATATTAACTGATTTTGGACAATGAAATTACTATATTTTTTGCTATAGTTTATATATATAAACTTGCTTTCTATGTTAATTCATGGCATTATCTATCAATCTTTCCTTTTGTTTTTTCATGTGTATTTAAATTTATTGTGGATAGTTATTAAAAACATTAAAAAAAACCTGTTTTTACCACAGGACAGATTTCTTTTTAAAAGTAACAATAAAATAAAGCATTATCTTTCAAACAATGGCTTAATTTTTTATAAAAACTGGTATTTCTTTTCTTTCAAAGTTCATAATATGAAAACAATGTAGAAAATTTAAGTTTGAAAGTAATACCAATGTTTTGGCAGAATTATCCTCTACTAAGATGGGTCACCAATAAATTTAATAAATAAACAAATTCTGTGAACAATGCTAAATATTAAAGACCTTTACTGAAAGATGTCCATATTTAGAAATATTTCACATTTCTTAAAAATGCTACCATTTAATACTAAGTCAATTATACAGTTTTGGTATAATTTCAGTTTTGTACATAGAACAGAATCTGGTTCAGAGAGGGAACTACTCTGAGAGGAAAAGAAACTGTTACATTCTGAAATCCCATTTTCATTTGTTTTGTCTTCCAGTGTTGATTTAATTATATTTCCCTCTTCTTAAAGATGTATTATGTGAATTTATGTTAATTTACATGTGTTTGAGTTTATTGGCAAACATCATGTTTCAAGATACTGCTTAAGTACTACGAAAAAGAGAAGAAAATATATATACATACACACACACATACATAAAATAGCAGACGGGGATCCAAGGTAAAGGGTTAAATTGTAAGATCTCCAAGAATCATTTTGAAGTTGATTAAGACCCAGCTTTGCATTAAACAGTATCACTTCCACATGAGTTGTTACTAATGCTGTTAAGAAGCAGCTTGAGAAGCCCAGTGTGCCAATGACCTCCTTCACCCTCCAGCCACCCACTAGGGCTTCTTGATTAGCATCCTACCTGGATCTCTGAGGAATTCCCATCATCCCCTAGGAGCTCATTCCGCACCTCGTCACTGTAGGCAATCCGTGACCTTTTCTGTAAAATAAAAAGAAAAACAAAGAAATGTGAGCAAGCAAAGCTCTGGAACTATCACTATCAAGGTTGCTAAACTCAAAACCTCGAGAGCCCTCTAATGGATACCTACTTAATACAGATTTCTAAACTTGTCAAGAAGTTCTTTTAACAAAACGATGACAAATGTAATAAAAATCACCAATATGTTTAGAGGAGTTTATAACTGTTAGATCAAATTAGCCTAGCAACATGCACCTTCATAGAAAAAAGAAATGCAAAACCTTTCTCATTAGATTTAGTATGAACTAAATTGCATTTTCCTTTCTCCAATCCTAAAATCTCCTATGTAATCCTGTTCTAAGTAAAAGTGTCTGATTACAATACCTTCTATATTTTTACCAATATTAAAAGAACAATGGTTACATTATATGCCCTATAATTCAGATGCTACAATTAAGAGTTTCCGTCTAATAATTAAATTATTATGTACAGATATGCCAATAACAAAACTGAAAATCATAAAAAGACCAGGAAGAAATTTGACAGTTTGTTCTATTTCAGCTGCCATATATCAGATGTAAAACTTTTAAAGTAAAAATTCTTATATGCCTAAAGGCTTAATGGCAAAGCCTAGAATCCCATTGATTGGAACCACACAGTAAAATCACTACCCTACACTCAAAGGGGAAAAAACATGGTCAAGGAAAAGATATACTTTTCATTGGGTGTTTATTTGATTGATTTGTGTAAACTGAAATGCAAAGAATTACTGAAAGCTGCTGTTCAGGAAAAAAGATAATGTGCTCTTTTTTTCCAATAGGAGATAAATTCAATAAAATAAATTCTTTGAATATTAGATTGAAAAGAATTTTTGCCACTGAATATATGCTGGACTTAAACCAGCATATATTCTGTGTTTTATCTTTTTCCAATAACATGTAAAACAAGTGGAAATAACAACACTGAGAATGAAAGTTAATATGCAATCGCATCCCATGCCAAAGCTCATTAGATGAACATGTACAATGAAAAATGATAACAGAAGACTTTCAAGTAAGTTTATGTGGATTTAAAATTAGGAAGAATTAGACACCTAATTGATCATAATGCAATGCATGGCCATATAAGCATGGTCAGCTGGTTACTGGTTTCCTTTTGGTGAATTTGGTCTAAAGAATTCACAGGGTTTTGCTCATGTTCTTTTGAATTAAATACCATTGGTTTATAAGCAAACTTGAAGACAATAGATATTGATTGCTTTCATGGTTGCAAAAAGATTGATGTTACTTTGGCAATCTCCATCAATTATATAAATTCTACAGAGATTACCTTAGTTTCTATGCTAAACTAGATAGTCTGAACAAAGACCATACAGATGTTTAGAAAGTTAATTTAAATACATAATTTCATTTCCTAAATCTATTGTAAACTGGACAAACATAGATGATAGTGTATGTATGTATGTATGTATGCATGTATGTATAAGGAATTAGTTTTGGTTTGGTTTTATGCATAAAAGATGCATGATGCCCTGATCAACCTTATTTTTAAAGTATATTTTATTTTTAATTGGATTTAATAGGAAACTAGCACATACTAAAAACATAAGAGCCATAAGAATCATTGATATTTCCAAGAAAGCCCCTGAATTTGCTATGTGCCGCTAGGCACTCTTATTCTTATAAAATAAAAATGATGCGTGGTTGAAGCCCAGTCTTTTGGTTATACAGATGTCCACTTACTTAGAAAAAATAAATAAAGGAAAGCTAAAGATTAATAGTTGGTTAGTGAGGATGGGAATAAATAAAGGGGATGGTAGAGAACAAAATGCTAATTTGCCTTTTAGAAAATGATGTTTCTACCTGAGGTCATGCCATTTTAGCAGCCATCTTGTGAACTGCCAAACATTCAGCTAAATTATTTGCTCTGATTATATTTTATTAAATTGTGAAATGGACCCACCAGTCTCAAAATATTGAGATATCACAAACTAGTAAACCAAATACAACACTAGTTAAATCAAATCCCTCATTTTACTCAGAGGTAAGATGCAAAATACTTTTGAAAATATTTTTTCATGTGCCATAACTGCTACTAGATAGTAAATATATTTTAAGCTAGTGCTACTGCTGCTGCTGCTACTACTATTACCACTACTGCCACTACTACCACTACTACTACTGCTATTATTACTATTATTTATTATGTGTATATCTCAGGAAGAACAATCTCACATTAACAAAGTGAAAATAGCCATTACAGCATTAAAGGAAGTGGGAACCTTTAAAGAAACTCTGGTATCACAGTCCCTGATTAAATTATTCATTTCATCACAATGGGGGACTGCAGTATGCAAGAATTTCATATGGAGATCAATTTTGTTTTTCTATTTTTTTTTTTGCTAAGAGCCAACAAACTGACATAGAATGCTCAAGTATGACAAAATCTTATTTTGTGTTTGATTTATATCAAAAAAGGAATGAAGTTACAAATGCATGTTAGTCATGATCTTTTCTTTTTCTTTTCTATTTAAGGTTTGCTACTTTATACTGCTAATGTCTAACAGTTTAGTCACCCTTGGTCAAACAGCTCCCAATAGAAATAATACATAGTGATGTAATTCCAGAAATTCTTCTGCTAAGCTACTGGGCAAACTATGCATATTCTTTCAGGCCTACAACAACCCCAAACAATCCATCCGTTCAAACAGATCTTCCTGTTCCCATAAGTATATGACCAATTCAGCTCCCTAGAAGATACAATATGGTAATGATATCAAGTCTTGTGACTTCTCCTATCCAGTCTCAGCTCTATAGCATGTTATACTGATGAAGACAATAATAATGCTAGGCTTATTCTGTTTTTTTTCTCCAACATTTCCTTTACATACTATAAGAATCTGTAGCAAATAAAATTGTTATTTTGTATTATTTTGTGTATCTCATAAATATACTCTAGAAGTGCAACAAATAATTGCACTTCCATGAAATTGCGGGTTTCCAATAATATTCTACATCATATGAAAGATGACTCTTTACAGGCAGGGTTGGCAGTTGGTGATCTTGGGGATCAAAGAACTCCTCAAACTAAATTTACATATCCTTTGTTGTAAATTCAAAACCTTTACATAGAACAGGGGTCGCCAAATCCCAATCGTGGCCCACTACTGGTCCATGGCCCATTAGCAACCAGTGAAGCTTCATCTATGCATGCATCGGATCTAGGTAGCACTCGAAAAGATGATCTCCTCAATCCATGGGAAAACTGTTTTCCATGGAACTGGTTCCTGGTGCCCAAAAGGTGGGAACTGCTGGCATAGATCAGCTAAGCACTCTAGGAAATGGGTGCATTACTTGGAATGTTGACAGGAAAACCTAATTGCTCCTTTCTTGCAGTCTAATGTTTGTATGGATCAGAAGAGATAACCAGAAAGATAAAAAAGAAAACATCACAGATAGATAGGTGAGTTCATCCTCTTTTGACTCTGACCATTCTTCCTGCTTGTTTTAGCTGTGGTCATGCAGTCATCAGCAGGCTATCACAATAAATAAAGTTCTGGATTGGAAAATAGGCCAACTCCAAGCATTCAGGTTTTAAAACCTAGAATTGGTTCTATAAAATAGCATCTGTCTGAAAATATATAATTTGAATAAGACACGGCAAACTGTGCTAGAAGTCTGTCTTATATTTAGATTTCATTGTACAACTATTTAGTGCAATATAGCTACATCAGTCTTAGCACAGTTAATGTGTATTGTCACAGACCTTTTTTGTCACATTCTCAATAATAAAAGAAGCTTTATAAAACTACTAAGCTTTTTGCCTACAATTAGAAACAACTGTACAATATTCATCAATAAATAATTTAATACTACTTTTGATCATAATTTCATTCCAAAATGAATTGATCACAGAGAAGATCAAGTCTTTGAACTAAAGTGCCTATTTATTCTTAGCATCTATCTAAAATATCAACACAGTAGTCTCATTTGTCTTTAAAATAATAACTCTAATAATCTTACTAAGAACTTTTTATGAAGCTGAACGTCATTAGGGATGGCAAGAGAAATTTAATGTAACCAAAATAAAAGAATAAAAATGTATTAGGCTCTCAAGTTTGCAAATCTTTACTGAGCATACATTTACACTGTAGCCGAATGCAAGCCTGAGACTTTGTGCTAGAAAATGTCACACATACTACAACAGTTTGAAGGAATTCAATTCATAATGCATTTTATAAATAGTTAATGACTTCTACATAAGCTAACCAGGCAAATCTAGAAATTGTCAACAATTTTAGTCTTAGTTGTCAGTTATCACTGTCTACAGTATTGCTACTTTATATGTATGTTTCCAGAAGAGACAGAAGTTTTCCAGAGTTCAAATCCAATCCTTTTCTGAGAAGCCCACTATGAGTTTAATAGTTCCTATACACCTAATAAAGAGTTCTTTGCAACAAGTTTTTTGTTTGCTTTTTCCTGCACCGCATCTTACTTATGCAAGATGATATGCACGCAGAAGCAGTCCTCAATATTACCAGGGAAAAGGTATGATTTTGTGCCACTAAATGGCTAAGTTTATAAGAATACAGCATCTTTTAAAAATGGCATGGAGAAATGAGGTGATGAGGTGACCAAGAGCAGGAATCCTACAACCAATTGTCCCAAACAGTGAACTTAAATGACAACCCTACGAACATATCTTGACAATATGAGAAATTCTTCACTATCTTTTCCACATTTGAACTTCAAACTTCACAGAAAGACAGTTCAATTTTCCACAGCAACGACACCATTTTTCAGAAATCTATGCATTATGTATGGCCTCATTCATTTTCAGATATAAATACGATCTACGGTAATTAAATTATTCATCAAAAGTCTAAATTGAAAGGATTTGTAGACATTTCAAAATGGTAATTTTTAGATATCAATGGTATATTGATTTGTAGTGGTACTGGAGATTTGGCCACATTTCACAAACGTGTAAGCAGAACGTTGCAGAAAATAGTAAGAAGTAATTTAAAAAGAAATTAAATAAGAAGTAATTAAAAAAGAAATTAAATATTAGTGAGAGGAAAAATAAAAATAAACTAAATCTACTTTAACAAGCACTATTCACTATACATTCCACACCTTCAATCCCTGCAAAAATATTTGTTCCACCAAAGATACTCTTAATCAACAACATAAGTTTTCTTTTTTACATTCACATGTTTCTTAGTGACTTGTTGAAGAGCAAAGATCTGCTCTGCACATCTCCCCCTGGCGTAGAGCCAAACTACATTGCCCCAGTTTCTTTCACTGTCAATTATTTCAATCAAATTCTACACATTTTCCCAGACATACTTATTAAACTAATCCACCCACTTTCATACACAGAAAGGTTGTTGCATTCATTCTTACTGCCCTTCTATTTTTCCTTTTGTATAAAGGAGCAATAACAGCATTCTTTCAACCATTAAACACAGATGTCTTCACACATGTTAAAACAAGTCATCCAGCCACTTCACAAACAAATCACATCTATATTTTAACATTTTTCCAGATTTACCATCTGTACCTGCATCTTACAAGAATGATGACTTACTTTTTATTTTTTTCTTTGAAATTAACATTTATGACATTTAATATGGCTATAATTCCCATATAATTTTTTTCATTCCAAAAATTTCATCTATTTCATATTTAACTCCATTCAGTCTGTTGAAGATTCCATTAAAATATTTTACATTTATGTTGCTTTTAATCTTAAATATTGTTTGCTCTTTTTATATTTTTCCCTTATGTACACATTATACTTTTCCATATTCATTTTTGCACAATATCATATTCCTGATACATTTTTTCATCTATATTGTCTTTCATAATTATACCATCATTCTTTTTCAAGATTTGTATTAGTAGTTTAATAGTTTAACGCTACACACTTGTATCATTTTAGAATAGAAATAGAATAACAGAATTGGAGGTCTTTTAGTCCAATCCCTTGCCCAAGCAGGAAATCCTATATCAGTGATGGTGAACTGCACGCGTGTGCATGCCCAAACTGCAAGGTGTGTGCACGCGTGGCAGAGACCCGAAGACCAGCTGGCTGGCGGGAGACGGGGCATCCCAACACTGGCAGCTCTGCAAGTGGTGAGATCTTTTTCTTCCGTGAGCTTCTGTTTCGTCATTTGCAGGGAAACTTCTTCTTTCTTGCAAATGATGGTGAGAAATGCCATGGAGAAATGCAGTGGAGCTGAGCTGGGGTGACAGCGTGTGTGCCCACAGAGAGGGCCCTGCACGCCACCTCTGGCACGCGTGTCATAGGTTCGCCACCACTGCCCTATATCATTTCAGATAAATGTTTGTCCAATCTCTTTTTTAAAACTTCCAGTGTTGGAGCATTCAAAACTTCTAGAGGCAAGTTGTTTCAATGATTAATTGTTCTAACTCTCAAGAAATTTCTCCTTAGTTCTAGGTTGCTTCTCTCCTTGATTAGTTTCCATCCATTGCTTCTTATCCTACCTTCAGGTGCTTTGGAGAATAGCTTGACTCCCTCTTCTTTCTGGCAACCCCTGAGATATTGGAACACTGCTGTCATATCACTCCTAGTTCTTCTTTTCATTAAACTAGACATACCCAATTCCAGCAACCATTCGTTACATGTTTTAGCTTCTAGCTCCCTTATTATCCTTTTTGCTCTTCTTTACATACTTTCTAGAGTCTCAACATCTTTTTTACATTGTGGCGACCAAAACCGGATGCCACATCCCAAGTGTAGTCCTACCAAGGCATTATAAAGTGGTATTAATACTTTACATGAGCTTGATTCTATCCCTGTTAATGCAGTCTAGAACTGTGTTGGATTTTTTGGCAGTTGCAGCACAGTGCTGGTTCATATTTAAGTGATTGATGTTAGGACTAAAATATCCCTCTCACAGTTACAATTATTGAGCCAGCTACCACCTATACTATACCTGTGTATTTGGTTTTTCTTGCCTAAATGTATAAGTTTACTTTTTTCACCACTGAATTTCATTTTGTTTATCTTATCTTCTGGAGTGTTGGCTATTCCTGCTAGCTTATTGTTACCTGAAAATTTGATGAGTTCCCCATCTATCCCCTTGTCCAAATCGCTGAGGAAGATGTTGAAGAATATTAGACCTAAAACAGGGCCTTGGGGTACTCCGCTGCATACTTCCCTCCATGTGGATGCAGTTCCATTGAGGACTACAGAATGAGTGTGGTTGGTCAGCCAGTTATGAATCCATCTGCTGGTGATGCTGTCTAACCCACATTTTTCTATTTTACCAAGTTGTAGGTTGTGTTTTACTTTATCAAATGCCTTACTGAAGTTCAAGTAAATTATATCCACAGCATTTTTTTTTTGGTCCACTAATTTTGTCATTTTTTCAAAGAATGCAATAAGATTTGTCTGGCATGATCTGTTTTTGACAAAAATATGTTAGCTTTTGGTTATGACTTTATTTGCCTTACAGATTTTCAGATTAAAGAACTTGGTTGTTTGATTATCTTTTCCAAAATCTTCCCAGGTATTGAAGCCAGGTTGATAGATCTTTAGTTTCCTGGATCTATTTTGTTTTCCTTTTTTGAACATGGGAACTACATAAACTCTTCTCCAGTCCTCTGGTAGTTCCCTGATGTTCCAAGATCATTGAAAAATATAGCTCGGTGCTTCTGAGATCACATTTGCCACTTCCTTCAGAACCTTGAGGTATAATCCATCTGGACCTGGTGGTTAGAACTTGTCCAGGGTAGACTGATATTCCAAGATACACTACATCATTTTTCCTTCTATCCACTTTCACTCTTTCCATAGAGAGATTAAAACACCTTCTAATACTTTTTCCTAGATGAATCATGAATTCTCTTCCTTTCATCTTGCTTTTTTTATTATTGTATTTTATTGTGCATTTTCTTTTGTTGTATATAAAATTTCCATTTCCACAATAACAGTGTACTGTCTGGGTACAATCTCTTTTAAATACAGATAATAAACTTTATACACACAATAATTGTAACCTATTATTCTCAAAATATATAAACCATAATCTTCACTTATCCTTATTAAACATTTTCCATTATTTAATTAAGCACTCTGTTCAATTTTATCTATAATTAATTAATATCAAACATTGTAAACATCCAAATCTATTAGTTATAATGTTTATTTATCTTAATTAATATTCATTGTTTAATTACATACTTGCTTCATTTTTATTTACACATCTTCCTTAATTGTAAAATTCTAACTTCTGCTTCTATCTTCTAACCATTGATAGAATAGTTCCCAAGTTGAAAAGTATTGTTTCCTCCTTAATTTTCAATGTTAATCTATCCATTTCAGCACATTCTAGTATTTTCTTTATTATGTTGTTCTCTATAGCTATATTTTCAGTTTTCCAATTTTGTGCATACACAATTCTCACTGCTGTTAACACATGTAAAATTAAATATGTAATTCTTTTATTATGTTTTTCCGATAATATATCCAACAAGAACATCTCTGGTTTTAAGTCTATTTATTGTTTTAGCATTTCTTTTAGCCACATTTTTATCTTTAACCAGTATTTTTTTGTCATAGAACAAGTTCATTACATATGATAATAAGAACCCAGTATCTGTTTACATCTCCAACATTTAGGTGATATATTTTAGAACATCTTTGCCATCCTTGCTGGTGGCAAATGCCACCTATAAAATATTTTGTGGAGATTTTCTTTGTATGCTATTGATATTGTCAGTTTGCAGTTTCTTTCCCAAAGTTTTTTCCATTTATCTAATTCTATAGTATGTCCAAAATTTTTGGACCATACTATCATAATTTCTTTTACTTATTCTTCTTCCATTTTGAAATTATT
>JAEANM010021011.1:0-11964 GCA_017656035.1 Myanophis thanlyinensis
CTTCCTTCCTTCCTTCCTTCTTCCAGTTGTCATCCATTGCCAGGTTTTATCTTTAGCCACTTTCCCTAATTATCTTTTGTAGAAACTGATTGTGTAACGCTTTTCCTTGCCAACATTCTATTCCTATTTTTATTATTTCATTCTGATATTCATATTTTGCTTTGTATACATTCAATGTTCCAGTTTTTAACTCGCATCAATAACGCTTGCTCTTGGTTGTCTTTTACATAATCAGCATATACTATATGTGATGCTATGTATATACTATACGTATAGTATCACAGGTATGGCCTAGGTATTGATTTTAATGATGTTTTCACCATTTAATTACGTGTTCAGCACTTCCCTCATCCTTTGGATATGTTCTTTACTAATCAAATTTTTAATTTGTCCATGCTTGATATTATCTAACTGTAAAATGCCCAGATATTATTATCCATTCAGTACAATGTTCAGAATTCACAGATGCCAGTTTCTTAGCTGATGTTGACCTGCATACACACATCCAGTTCTTCCCAAGAACCAAGGATGTTGTAATGTATTGTCGTAGTATATGTGTGGGTCCAAGTGGTGTGGTATTTTATTGAACTGAACACTGTTGCGGAAAACTATTTTTGGCCTGGTTCTCTTTCCATCCCCATAGATGATGGCAATAGTTCACACTAATTCAATTCTTTGTAGGGTTTTTTAATCTACTGAGAGAGAAGTAAATTTGGATGTTTTCTTTTTTTTAATATTTCATGTCATCCCTTCTTAAAATATGTTTCAAGTTTTTCTCCACTGTCCCTTTGAGAGAGTATAGAAGCCTTAGTTAGTTGAAACGGTGGCTGACTTCTAAATTGCTGCCTGCTTTGGCCCATCGTTTTGTGTGAGTTCCTATCCTTGATCGTGAAGAATCTTCCAATGAAAAGGTACTTAAGGTTCTGCTGTTTCACAGAGTTCTTGTCCTCCAGCTTTGTCTTCTATGGGGCCTCCATTTGAACAGCTTCCCGTGAGCAGTTCTTTTGTGAAGTGGTATAGGCCAGCAGGCAGTTTTTTTAATCCTCTCAGATTTTATTACAAAACAATTAACAAATGTACTTATTTCTAGGCTTACACCATATCTGTACTAATACTCATCTATGTCTCCGTTTTATTCCCACACTATCTGTTGCTTGAACTTGAACCAAAGTCTTGGCTTCTGCCAGCTGCATTTCCAAACTGCCGATGTGCAGTTTCTCATTCTGTACTGTATGAAAGATGCTTCACCAGTGACTGGTTGACTGTATCTCTTCAGCTTTCCTGCAGGAGCAGTGCAGCTCTTAGGCTCTACTTCTCCCTTCAGCTTCTCCATCACTGGTTTGGCTACTCCTCCTTTATCCTCAGTTGCTTGTTGAGCTGATAACTGCTCAAATGTTTCCTTTTGGCTCTTCTACCCAACACCAAATGTACCTTACATACCCACACCCCTGCAACTTTCAGCATTTTGCCCTTATAATTGAAACCAGGTGTGGTGCATTGTCCTTCAGGTTTCTATTAAGTCCCCAAGGGAGAAAACATAAGGAAGGAAATGCTTATATTAGTCACTGCCAGGTTTTCCTTTCACAATCCTTCCCCCTTTTTAATGAGGGTCATAGTCCCATTCAGTTCCTTGTCTACATTATCTGTTTAACATGTGGCTTGGAGTACTATACTCACTCCACAGTGTGATAAGTGGTCGGCTGGTTGTCCCAAAGGTGCTTTTTCAAGAGGCAACTGGACTTTCTTGTTTTTCTTTGAAGAAGTTTTGTTTCTTATCCAAGAAGCTTCTTCAGTTCTTCTTGGATAAGAAGCTAAATGTCTTCAAAGAAAAACCAGAAAGTCCAGTTGCCTCTTGAAAAAGCACCTTTGGGACAACCATGACCTCAATGATTGAGAATCTCCATAGTCTGCTGGATGTTCTGTTTTCCAGCTTGATGCTGAATGGTAAACCTAGGTGGTTGTAACAATAGGTACCATTTAGTAACCTTTCAATTGCTATCCTTCATTTAATAGATCCATGTGAGTGCTGATGGGTGGCGATTACTTGAAACTCTCTCTACCCCCCTAAATAGACTATAAATTCTTCAACAGCCCATCATATCATCAAAGTCTCTTTTTTGATGGTGCTATACATTTGCTATTGTGCCAGTTCTTGGCCAAATAATGATCTTCATCAGCATAGGGCTGCTCAAAGTCCCACTCATAATAGTATCGACAATTTTAAGCTTTGGGGTTTTAGAGCAGACTCCTGAGAATATGTTGACAGCCAAGAAAATAAACGGAACATTGAACAAATCAACCTAAAGTTCTCATTCAAGGCACAAATGAAACAGCTCAGATTACCCTACTCTGGAGACATTATGTCAATATTTTTCCTTTCTTGCTTCTTCAAAGTCCAATTTTTGGTTCCTTAAAGTATCACAGAAAATACCATGGTTTGCACTGTTTAGATCTTTGTTAAGTATCAACATATCACAGCCTCTGAATATCTCATCCAATGCCTTCATGGGTGTACCACCAAGCACTAATCTGTGGTATATTTCTTGACTACTTATTCCTTTACTGTTGATTATTGATCCTAAAAGACAGAAGCTATCTACCATTTTAATATGTTCACTATCAATTCCAAAACTTCTTGTTGGAGTTTCAGTGATCTGAATTCTATGCTGCAAAAGTATTCTGGAGCATTTTCTACAAGAGAGCCAGTGACTGCTTCTTGAGTCATATATTAGAGTAAAGCTGATGGGACTTCTGTGGATATTGTGATTCTTAGTAAACAGGAAACAGAATAATTATTATCCCTTGAGGTGCTTTGTTGTCTTCACATATTGAACTTGATTCAAGAGGATCTTCCTGTTAAGCCAAAACCCAGAATAATACATGGCAGTTCTTCCAAGCCAGTTCTTTATTATTTTACACCAGGGATGTCAAACTCAATTTCACTGAGGGCCCCATCAGGGCTGTGGTTGATCTTGGGGGGCCAGTTGGGCATGGCCAACTGGGTGGGCATGGCCAGCTTGATACCACTCCCCAAACTGCTGGCATGCTTCCTCTTTGCGCTGGGTAGACCAGGCCAAAGCTGCATTGGGTATACCGGGCTGAAGCAATGCGGACCAACCCCTTAATTTTCCAGGATGGCCCTGCAGGCCAGATCTGACCACACGCCGGACCAGATGTAACCCATGGGCCTTGAGTTTGACATTCCTGTTTTATCCCTGTAAACAATTTTTTTCCACACTGAGAACTCTGTTATCTGCATGTATAATATATTTTGTGAACTGTTAGGGAGAGGTGATCTTCATCCATTAACCAGAGGTGGGATTCAACCAGTTCACACCTATTTACTAGAATCGGTTGTTAACTTTCTAAGCAGTTTGGAGACTTGCTGGTTCAGTTGGTCATTAGGATAGAGAACTGGTTGTTAAATTATTTGCCTTTAACCTGCTGCCTTTAACCCTCACACATAACATCTGGACTGAGTTGCCTCTTACTCCTCTGGCATGTACCACCTCCACCTTGGGGTTTACTCCCTCATTCCATTCCATTACACTTTCTTGAGGGCTTGTGAAATGATGAACCATGCATGTAGTCTTCTCATAAAAACAAGATACGATTCTGTGGGATATATTCTTTATTAGCCTTCTAAATATATTATATCTAGAGAAGGGCTTTCATGTGGGATTAAGAACAAAGATGCTTGTCTCTACACTTTGAAATAATACATTAATAATACCTATTAATTGTTTGCATCCTTATTCTCCTTTCTCTGTATGATAATGTTCTTAAATTTTCCCCAAATATAAAACTTTAAAATGGGCTTTTCAGAAAAGTAAATTCTTTTTTCCACAAGTGAAAAGCATTGGAGTCAGCATTAAATTTATCTGAATGCTAAATCGCTTTAGAGATGGTCTGTAGATTTCTCTTTTATTGCTTTTATTTTAAACTGATGCTTTTTGACAAATTGTCAGATCTTTGATCATTTAAGTGTAATGGCCAAGGAAAAGAAAAAAAAGATAGAACCTGGTCCCTAATATACCAATTTGATATAATTTATTCTGTAATTCTGAACTGCACACATTTTAACACTGATAGCCTAGATTCCCTAGAATGTTGATAATCTTTTTGAGGATTATAAACATGTAGAAGAAAAGAATAGAATTAGCAACATTTAGGCTTAATATTATATATCTTAAGCAAGAAAAGTCAAGAAGGAAGGAAAAATCTTTATTTGTTCTACTATTGTTAAAAATAATAAAGATCAAGCAGAAGGAGTCAATTATATGTTAAATACTGTGTAGTTCAGCTTCTTGTCCTGCAGTTCAGTAATTGAATCACACTGGCAAATGCAAGGCTTAGCATATGTCTATATTTATACATTTTGAGGAAGATAGAACTGGAAAGCCAACATTTTATTTTATATCCTATTCTAAATACTGAAAATTTAGCCCACTGTAAATGAGAATAGAAATCCAGATGTTGAGGGGTACAAAAGCGGATAATCCACAGCAGAGGATGATTACCAAACAACTATCCCTCTCTACAGTAGTTCATAGTACGATTATCACCTTAATTTACAGGTAACGTCTGTTTGAAATTACGACAGATCTCCCTAGAGCTACCTATGATCCATTTTCAGAGTTACAACGGCTACATACATACACATTATGGACATGTGATTGCATTTTGGGAACTTGGCAACTCACTCACCATTACAGCTGCTTGCAACATCCCGCAGTCATATGTCTGCAATTTGCAATATTTTTTTCACCAGTTTCTCACATTTAGTTTTGGTTTCTAGTAAAAAAAAAAAAAAACAGGCCCGTTAGGGAAAAAGGATTTGCTTAATAACTGCAGCATTTGCTTAGTGACCGCTGTAAAAAAATGGTCATAACTTTGCATCTGATCACATGATGCCTGTGATCTACAAAGATAACAATGATTTATGACTAATTCCAGGCTCAATTACAGTTGTAAGTTGAAGATTACCCGTATTTATTTTTAGGCTGGTCTACTCATAATGATTCTGGGTAGTGTACAATACTATGCAACACAATAAAAGCAAAAAGAGCCAACACCCTGGAGATTAATACACCCAACCCATTAATATACCCAACTCATTAAAAAAAAAAAATCCCATACAAGGCACAAACTGTCAGGGCCTGCTGGATTCTTCTTCTGATGAGGAGTAGTAAGAAGATGGAAATTAGAGGGATGGAGCATCTCTCTTGGGAGGCAAATTTAAAGCAGAAGTATGATAGGTATGATTTAGGTAGAGTAGGTGGAGACATGATAAACTTATAAATAATTGTGCATACTATAGAAAATGTTAATAGGCATTTTTCTTCTACTCTTAACAATATTAGCATTATCCAATAATACTAAATGCAGGGAGATTCGAGGACCTATAAATAAATCCTTCTTCATGGAACCTGTAATTAAACTCTGGAGTTTGCTGCTGACAGATGTGAGTAACATCCACCAGAGAGTTTTAAGAATGGACTGGGATGATTTCATGAAGGATTGTGCTACGAATTTGCTAGCCTACTCCTGATGGATGTTGGTACCTCTGAGATCACAGGTAATGAACCTTAAGTACCAACTACTTGGGAACCCCAACAAAAGATGGCTATTGATTCCTTGTCCTTGATTATAATCATCCTGAATTTATCTTGTTGGCCACTACGTGACACAAAGGTCTAGACTAAATGAACTTCTGGCTGTGATCCAGCAGAATTCTTACTCGTTCGTTTATTTGTTTTTATCTATTTTATGATTTCAATTTATATAGCTGCCCATCTCAAATGCATGTCTCTAGGTGGTTACCAACAATTAAGAACAAGAAGCAATATAAAAACTATGCCAGTAGAGACAGCAAAGTACAAAAAGCACCAAAGACATTTAACAGAGTACATAGGTTCTAACACCCATCTAAATCACCAAGCCTGGTGACAAAATCATTTTCTAAGGTTTTCTGAAAAGCCAGTAGGATTGGGGTCAATCTAAGCTTGGGATAGGGGGATGATGTTTCAAAGGCAGATATTACAATAGAAAAGGAGAAGTGGTCTCAGTCCCATGCCATGGGACTCTATACCCACTTCTTGAACCATACAGAGGAAGGCTGAGCGGTCAAGAACAGTAAGAATGAATGAACTAACCCCCATCCTGTTCCTGCCAGAGGTCATCTAAAAGTGCAATCAATGCCATTTTGTTACCATAGCCTGCCTGAAAAATATCAGAAGTATTTTCCAAAGCACCCTTCAGAGAAATTGGGCAAATGGTACCCGCTTCCAGAATGGTGCTTCCTTCTGGATTGATGCAAACCAGCCTCTTTAAAAAGGCCACATGTCACATGATCTGGATGCTCTTTCAGAATGGCAATTTCTGAAGCTCCAATGTCAGGGTTCCACACAACATCCTCAACGCAATCAGAATTCCAGAGAACGAAAGTCCAAAGAATAAGATTTTATTAAAAACATTGTACTGGTACGATCTGTTGAATCCCGAAACTAAAGCTTCCGGGATTCTTTTGCCCAAGTAAAATCCAAAGTTCCACCCCACTAATTATCACATGTTAATTATTGTCCAACTATTTTAAAAAAGAGTCCAACGACTTCGGAAGACACCTCCCCCCACAGGTACAAAGCGCCAAAAAGAAATTCTCATGGGAACTTAAGTTATGGAATGAAAACAAGATAAGAAAGCTCCGTTACTAAATCCCCCCTTTTCCCCCTCAGTGACCTTGCAACCTAAACGTGTCAGTGTCAAGTTTTATATGCCTGAGGTTTTCTATATAACCTGGCTTGTACAATATAAAATGGAAACATCACCCCCCCCCCCCACATATAAAATATCCTTTAGAATCTTGACATCCGCTTTCCAAAAGAGTGCCCAGCTGATATGATGTGCGATCTTCCAACTGTTGGAAATGGCTCCAACCAATCAAATAAAAACAACTTGCATCGATGAAAACAAAAAGACTTTATTCCACTAAAGTAGTGATGATACAGAATAAAAGCATTTTGCAAAATGGGTGAGACTCCCAGCATAAAATATGAACAAAAAGATAGTTCAGAGCTGAGAATCACACAAAGGAAATTCCAAAAAGCAAACAATTATATACAGTATGTTACAGATTTCCCACCTCCAGGGTGTACCTTCAGTGGTCTCAACTAATCCAAGACAGTTTCTTGGGTCCAAGCTTTCTACCTTTCGTGATTTACAATTTCCTTAGCAATATCCTAGTAACATTAGGTAACTTATTTATTTTATTTATTATTATTATTATCATAACTTCTATACTGCCCCCTTTCCCGAAGGACTCGGGGCGGTGTACAGCCATCTAAAAAGACATGAATATATAACAATTTAAAACACAATTAAAATTAATTAGATTAATGGCCAATTAAACTGATTATAAAAATTTAAAAATTTAAAACAATTTAAAATTACACATTTAAACTGATTAAAACCAATTAAAATCCCCAACTGATAGTACTAGGCCAGACCGGCTTGTTGGAACAGAAAGGTTTTCAGTATTAAGTATTTCTGCATACATGGCCATTCTTCTTGGTGTCAAGGATATACCATTTTATTTTTGAATCTTACAATATTCCTTACATTACAAAAACCGCCTTGCACCAGTTTTGAAGTGGGCACCATTCCCTCAATCCTTCAGAAAGTTTTCCCCAAAATAACGAAATGAAAAGCAATATTTGGAAAAGGTAACTGGAACAAGGCGTGCTGGGCCGCAGAGAAAGCTCTGAGGAGGCATGGATCCTCTGGGACCCAGCCAGGAAGGATGGAGGGGAGTGATGGGCAGATAGGGCAGTTGCAGCCTATCTGTAGTCGGCTGTAAGGGCAGGAGTTCTAAGTGCCCAAATTTTCATCACGTGATCCTGGGTCCACTGCAGAAGTACAGCACCACTGTAATTTCAAATGGTTATAAGTTGAGGACTATCCGTACTTCTTTACTGATGGATGGGTCTTCAACCTGGCTATCTGCCTGGCCTTCGAGTAGTTTAAAAATATTTATTTAGAACTTTTTAAGTGTCAGGGACGACCTTCTAAAACATCTTTTGGTTAAGGTAAATGGATAAATAGACTTATAGAAGAAACTAACAAAGAAAATTTGTAGAGGAAGAACAGATGGTGAATTCCAAACTCCGTATTTCTTTCTGCATGCTGATGAATCAGAATTTAAGCATCTTAACAAAATTCCTTATTATCCACTAGTCCAAGAATTTTTGTTGTTATTATTTATGCTGTCTTCTGCTCATGGGTTAGTAATAATCGGAAATTGTTTCTTTTCTTCACATATCACTGCTGCCATCATTTCATTCCTATAATGAATAAATGGAAATAGTATTATTGCACTAATGATAGTTGTTGGTGCCCATTATATTTGATCTTTATGTTTATGATATCCTCTTTATTTCAAGTTAGAGGAAAAGACAGATTACTCTTGCCAGAAATATTAAGTTATTATATTTGGAAATTGGGCCAGGAGCTACATGAAAGTAGAATTATCAGCTAGTTTTGTACCAGCTTCTTTTGGTGACTAATTACAAAGTTTTAACTAAGCAAAAGTACTTGGAAAAGTTGATTGTTGAGCCAGGGAGAATAGTATTTTACAATTTTGAGGATTTTTCTTCTTGTCCAGATTTGAAAATCTGAAATCACCAAGAAAATAGTGGCATGCTTCAAAATAGCTATTTATTGGAATACATTTCAATTTTCACTGGCCTATTAAAAAAATTAAAAATACATATTACTTTAGCTTTCCCTTATTTTTTTTTATTTGTTGCATTGTATGCTTGCTTTTTTGTTGCCTGATAATTATACCTGCAGCCCAGATCAATAATTAGCCTTTTACTAAACTGAATACTTTGTATTTCACAATCCTAAAAATTAAGATAATTAAGTCAATAAAACATTCAAATTTTAGGTTTCAACTTTTTTCATAATTAATCATTTATAGCCTAAGAAAAATGAATTCATCTTTTTCTCATTATAAATGTAGGTAGGTATAGTGTGCGTAACAAAAATTGAGCTGCATATTAGTAAATATTGCTAGTATTACATATTGCTAGGTTGTGGTTTGATTATTAAATCTATGTCTCCCACTTGTGTAGTTGATACACAGTTCATAAGAAATGCAGAATATGAACTTCTTCTAATACGAAATAATATATACATGTTTAATATTTAAATGACTTATGTTAAAACGTATTTAGGACTGCCAATAGCTATTAGCTTTATTTCCTAAGTGGATCCATAGCCAGACTTAACAATTAAGTTCAAACATTTGGACAAAACTCAAGGATCGACAATTACTGCCCCTTTTTTATTTTTGAGGCCTTGTAGGAAAGAAAATTATGGACTATTGGAACTCGGTATCATTGAGTATAGCAGTATTTAGTTTATAATGAGGCTAGAGTATAAAGTAAGTACCTCACAGACATAAGTAACACATTGAAAGTGAAAATAATTAGTCTTTGAGGTATGATATTAATAAATCTGAATTATTTAATTGTTCTAAATCCTGTTTCAAATAACCATGGCTTGCTGAATAAACCATAGTTGGCTAGAATCCTACAACATCTTAAGCCACAAACTTTAATTTACAAATCATAATGGTTGAGTTCATATGACTTGTTAAGCCACAGACAAATTTTTGTTTCTTTGTTTGTTGTTTGTTTGTATCGCACCTTTATTTATTTATTTTTACAAATAGCTCAAGGTGAAGAACATATCCAACACACCTTCCTCCTCTTAGGATCTCAACAACAAAAACCTTGTAAAGGGAGTTGGACTCAGAGAAAGTGGTTGGGCCAAAGTCACCCAGCTTCATTCCTTCTGGCAGGGCTAAATGAACGTGTTTCAAATATCCAAAAGACTTGGTTGCATTGCTCTGCAAGCATTTTAATCTTTTTTTCCCCTCCTCTTTTTCTCTCTCTTCTTTATTTGTTTACTTTTTTTTAAGAGTCCTTGGCTGTGGAACACAAAGCAGTGCTGGATCGGTTACCCATATCAGGTAAAACATGAATGTAGCATGAATATAAAATATTGAAAATGTACAGCCATCTTTTGAAATGACTGTATCTGCCATCTTCAGATACAACCTTTCCCTTCGTTCATTTAGTCTAGATCAGTGCTTTTCAAACGCGACAACTTTTAAGGTGTGTAGACTTCAGTTCCCAGAATTCCACACATCTTAAAAGTTGCTAAGTTCGAAAAACACCAGTCTGGATGGTAGAAGGGAGGAAGAGCTGGAGCTTGGAGAAAGGGAATCTTTTTGATTTACCACTTCTTACTGTTGTAATCTTCCCTTTCTCAATAGTTAGTTGACAAGGTCAGATATCATTTTAAAGAAGAAGCTTTGGAGTTGACAACGCAGAAGAGATGGGGAAGCTAGAAATTCCTCAACCCTTTGGGAGGGAAGGGGAATCAAGGACTCTTCCAACCTTCTTAAAAAATACCAAATCTGAACCTCAATATGATTGTTATGTAGTGGTGATGAAAAAAATACCTTAGTGTGAAATCATAACTGACCTTGACCACATTTACTGATTGGTCTCACCTGATAGTAAAAAGAAAAATGAAGTGACCTTGAGGAACTGGCATATATTTTCAATGGGGAAAACCTATGGGATATTAATGAAAGTTTATCACAATGAGAGTGTCTTCTGTTTATGTAAATGTGTTCTACTTCTGCTTATTTTGAATCAAAGCTGAATTTACAAAAGAATGCCAGGGACTTCTTTCCCATGACTATTCAGAGAGTGTGGAAAACCAATTTGAGCTGACATCAGAGAAGGAGGACATAAGAGCTGCAGCTCCAATATGGTGACTCCAATTCGCTTTCAGCTACGTGTAAAATTGGATCCCATCAAACCGGTTAAAAGTTTAACAAGTTTTAAAACTGAATAGGACAGGGGTTCCCAAAGACGTGTGGATTTCAACTCCCAGAATGTGGCTGGCTGAGGAATTTTGGGAGTTGAAGTCTACCCGCCTTAAAGTTGCCGGGTTTGGGAACCCCTGCCCTAAGGTAATAATCTAGTCACCAACTTCAAAAAGTGGTTGTCCTTTGTCTCCCAGGTGCAATTCAAGGTGCTCGTTGTTACCTTTAAAGGTATTTGGGCCTGGGAGGAATGGGTTTTTAGTTTTTGAATAGGTCTCCCAGTTTTATATCGTGATTTATATTATCGATTCATCCATCAGCTCATTTATAGAGCCATGACATGGGCATGATACAGAACAATAAAAATATACCCCAAAGCCATGAAAACATGTGACAGTCCCCCTACATCAGCATTCAGCTGTACTCAATTTCAGCCTCACTCACATCAACACATTGACAATGCTACAACCATGATCCTGGATGACCTCCCCTAGCAGCCTCATGTATATGTTAAAGAGGAAGCGAGAGACTTGAGTTTAGGACAGCCCATATTGCAGGGATCTAGTTGACCTCTTCCCTCCCCTCCTTCCAACATCAACTGGAACCAGCCATGGAGGAAGGAGAACCACTGCCAGATGGTGCTCCCCCTCCAACTCCCAAAGCAGTCCAGAACAGTACCATGTTATTGAACACTGCTTAGAGATCCAGGAGGGCTAGTGAGGTTGGAGGAAAGTTGTCCAACATACACAGGTCCAAGGATGCTTCTTAAGCCGTCCTCAAGAATTTTTCTTCTACTTCTTAGTTCAAAGCAAAGCTGACAATACAGGCAAAGCGTATTAGCAATGATCAAGAAAAACATTCTTGAGGAAAGCAAGCATTCTTCGAACCCTTTTATCAGCAGCAACCATAAGAAGCAATTTTATTTTATTGGACTAAAATCCACACATGGTTGGAAAAGATGATAAAAGATAGACCTGAAACCAGAATTTTTTTTTGTTGGGAATTATGCCGGAAATATTTAACAAAGAATTGAAATATCTGATTGTAAATGTATTGACAGCAGC
>JAEANM010021012.1:0-11964 GCA_017656035.1 Myanophis thanlyinensis
CTTCCTTCCTTCCTTCCTTCCTTCCTTCCATACAATCATGTTGGGAACATTAGTAAAACAACAGAAATATACCTTTAATTCAAAAATGTTTAATTGTAGGGTTACAGGTTCTTTGAAAATTAAGAATTAGTTCTTAATAGAGACTCTGACTTTGTAGCAGTCCTGAATTAGTTCTTAATTCAGGACTGCTACAAAGTTAGAATCTCTGTTATTCTGTAAAAGCTAAAAGAAAGGTGTTGCTTTAAGAAGCTGAAGTGTAAAAGTCCATATGATTCTTAAAGCTTCCCTAAAGCTTGAAAATGCTTGAAAAAAGAGGGACTGGAGTATTGAATAGAAGAGAGGTGCTGTGTTTGTTCCCACATGAGGTCTGAAGCAATTTCTTATGTTATTAGTCACTATCATTGCAATTTCCTTCAGGGAGAATATTTTTTTCTTTGTAAAAAGATGTCTATGTGAAACTTTCTCTTTCTTCCACTGGACTGAAAGAAAAGTGAAATTTCTGGGTGAGATATTTTATCTAAATGGACCAGAAATGTGCTTTTCTAGGAATATATACTAAAACCATGCAGCCCATTTTCTGTAAAAGCAGAAATATACTTAAATACACAAAGCTAGTTTTTTTAAGTTCTCCTAATTCCCCTGTTTGTAGAAACAATATGGTAGCCAATAAGCAAATGAGTAACACTTATGTGCATTCTGCTTCATACTTCATTGTCAATATTCTTCACTAAACCAATGATTAAAATTACACGGAGCTCCAATGTTTCAAGTAATTTAACAAGAAGGAAGTTATCATACTGTGTCTTTCTCTATGGGGATGTGTATATGTGTGTGTGGATTTTTTTTATGAGTTTTAAATTTGTCTTTTATGCAAAGGAAATTTATTAGCTAAGAGCCTGCAGCACTAGATAATACCAAAGGAACAAATAAAAATGAAGATGAATACTATAAGATAGTCATGATATCTCATTCCTATTGAAAGACCGGGATCATGAAAATACAAGTCAATTGATCATTTCTCCTTCATAATAGCGATTTGAATTTGTTTATTTAGCGTATGGCATGTGTTAGCCAGGGATCACCAAGGGGGCTGGCTGCCTGTGTGAAAGGAAAAATTTTGGGTGGTGTAAGAGGTGAAATTCAGCAGGGTCTCACCGGTTCTACAGAACCAGTTATTAGAAGAAATCTCCTTTTGTTTTTTTCCCACTTTGCAGGGTTAATCCTGAAAAGATTAACTTTACAGGGTTAATCCTTTAGATAAGGTAATTGTTTCTAGCCTTATTGCCTTGCTCACAGAAACTGCCTCTCCCCTTATTACATCGTAACTTTGGTAAAGTTTAATTCTGTGCTTGGTGATGTTTAATCCTGTGGCCACACTCACAGAACCAGTAGTAAAAAAAAAATTGAATTTCACCACTGGGTGGTGTTATCTTTTACCCGTGGGATGCCTGAGTGCCAGTAGACAATCGGGGGAGGCACCTTTCTTGTCCCTACGAGGTTTATTCATGACACCGAGCTGCCGACCTCAGCGGTGTGCAAGCTCAGTATCTTACCACGTGAGCTATTTGAATAATGTTCCGGTTTGCACTAAGGGAGCTGAGAATTCAGTAAAGAACAAAATCAGTGGTGACAGTTTGTCAGTCGAGGTACTCTATGGTTTAATACAAAGGTGTAATGTTAAATGTTGCATTATTCAGATATTAATGTCTCAGGTAAAGGAAAAAAAGATGTGTGTTAAGCGGAGCACCTACTGAGTAGGTGCTGAGTAGCAAAACTGAGCAGTACAAAAATGCACACAAATTGAAATCAGCAAAAAGAAAACTGTAAACAATATGTTCTTGATTTCAACCAGCACATTACCATTTACTGAGTTGAATGGATGAAGAACTTCAATGTAGCACTAATGGATTAGAAGAGCCAAAGAAAACCAAGTCTGTAAAGATTAATATTTTGGAACAGCATAGTATCCAGTATAGTTTTGTTTTTCCTTAGGAGGCTACAATGATAAGTTACTTAGTATATGTCTAATTATATATTATTGCTGTACACGGTATATTAAAATACAATCTGACAATGGATTTTTGCCTAGGAACATTAGAACAGAGAGCTGTTATTTTCCTCGTTTAAGCAAATACAGTTGTTTTTACGATTGGTTTAAAACTTCTGTGGTTGGAAATAATTCTGCCATTTGCAATAGCAGTGACAAAATCACAGGATCTGACTATAGAGTAATTATTTCAGAAGACAGTAATAAGAAAGCATACTCCATCATTGCCATTTCCAAGAGAGCATTTAGATAATGAAATTTCTTTTTCTTTATTTGTACTCCATTTTCTGAGCTGTTCTTAAAACATATCATTTATATCCAATCCACTTCCACATGGGAAAAATTTAGAACACCTGATTACATATGGTTGCCATTTAAGTGTATGGTTGCAAATGTCATCAGGTTTAGAAAGAATTGTCTCACCTTATTCTCCTCTGAGTTTCTACTGTTTGGGCTGACTTTGATCTCTTGAGTAAATATTGCATCATCTTTCATAAAAATACAAAATTTACTAGGTATCTACTCCACAGAGATTTGTTGGATATTTGTCTTTTAATTAAGACACTAAAAAATAAAATAATAATTAATAGGCTACTCATTACTGAAAATGACTAAAATGACTAACAAAGAGAGGGGTGAAAAAAGAAATAAAATAATAATTCAATACTCTGAAAGATAGGTTATCATTTTCCATCTTTAAAGACATTTTTAAAGATATTAAACACATGTCTTTTTTAAATATATAAGACAAGTAAAATTATATCTTTCCTATAAATTACATCTATACCTACTGTTCTTATCCATAGGAACACATTGTTGAAAAGCTGCAGTGCTTACAGATTAATTACAGTATCTCATTTCTGTGGTGTTATTTATTTCTCATCTATATGTCACTATTCAAAAAAAAAAAAAAACTTCAGTTGCATATAGCTTTTGAAGAACATGCCTTTAAAAGACCTGTAGTAAATCTCATTTTCATCTATGTATTTTTCTATCAAATATGCAATCAAAAGGTACATTCTTGTGGGGATTTTTTTTAAAAAATAGATAATCAGCTTTCTATTCACCTCCCTCTGCACACACACATAAAGACACCACAATAGGTACCATTAACTATAAAATATTCTCAGCATAAAGTATTTTTGACCATTATATTTATTAATAAATTCAGCCAGACTCAGAATCTGGTACAGATTTTCAGATAAAGTGGAACAGAAAAATTTCAGTGGATATTTATTGTATAAAAATATGGAACAAGGAAAATGTATAGTTTCACTGGTGAATTCGTTTTGTTTTGAGATTTTTCTAAAACTCAGCCAAACACATATAAAGAGTTAATTCTTCCTATTGTGTAGAACCTTTTCCTGTTCTGAAAACTAAGATTGCCTGAATTGAAATGATGGATAAAATACTTAAAACCACTATTTTTTTCCACTTCGTAGAATAAAAGGGTCCATTATCTTTCGTAATTTTTCAGTTTCAGAGGAGTTTCTGTATCCAATGTGAATGTTTGGATAGGAGTAATATGTGCTCTCCATAATAATCCATTCAAAGTATTATTTCTACTTCAGGAGTATTTCTGTCTTCATTTTTTTAAAACTTTGTTTAACAAAATATATCTCATCTTTATTCATTTTTAGTTCTGTTAAACAGCTATTTTCAAGGGATCAAATAACAGTGAAATTTCATAATTAATTACATGTTGCATAGAACATTCATTCTGCATATTAAGCATACTGGCTTAGTGAATTAAATGTGTTTTGCAATATGAGATAAAATGTTGGGGAGGGCATGGAATGGTAATGGGAAGAAAAATGGAAAGAATACGGTTGCATATCTTATCAATCAGAATACATACAATAGTAATAAATATTTTGGACAGTAAAGAAGAGTTGTATAAGAAATGAAAGAGGATATAGAACGAATTTGAATGTGAACCTGTATTCGTATAAATAAGATACTACAATTAAGGAATGAACTATGGATACCGTGACACAGAATGGACATGAATATATACAATGTTAATATATAAACTATTTTGAATATATACTAGCACTGATATACGATGAGATAATGATAAGAAGAATGAACTAGAGATACTGTGTCATAGAATGGATATGAATATTTATAACGTTAATACATATGACTGTAAGATAAGCCAAGAGATGGAAAATGGTTAATATAAGAAATGTTGAGTAGAAATATTAAGTTTGTATTGATAGATTATGTAAGCACTAAAAGAAAAATGGTATAAAAATAACATCATTGTGATATAATTAATGTATTAAAAGATGCCCAGATACCATGCTGTACACATAATACGTTGGGATTAAAAATAAAAAATGTTTAAAAAAAAAGAATAAATGTATTTTAAATTTTCAGGAATCTTGGCTTCATATTGTACACTTGAGTCAACTTGAAAAGTATTTTATACTGATATTTAGAAATTGTTCTAAGAGAAGTGGGTGTCATCTACTTTCCCGATCTTTTATGCCAAATAATGCATACACCTACTTACGGCTTAACCTGTTAATTTTTATGTACTTCCACTTGCAACTTTCAGCATTCAGAACATTTCTAGTTACTGTGTGGTTAGGTTGCCAGATATTTGGTAAAGGTGGACTTTGAATGCTTTTAAGTAACTTTGAATGCTTTTAAGCAAGTTACTTAGTAGGCAGTAAAACAAACCTTGATATTATTGGATAATGTGCGGCATTGATGAGAATAACAGTTTCTTATAACACAGTCCTATATCTATTTAAAAATACATTTCATTGAATGCAGTGAGACATCTAGGCAAATGTGTGTAGAAATATAGCTTGAATATTTGCTAAATTATGGGGATAAACTCCAAATCTCAAAATTGGTGATTAAAGCCCACTTAAATATCATTTAACCCAAAATACACATCTTTGTTGATTTAAATGAACAAGTGCCTTTGAAAAACTTAATTTTCATTTTTATTCAAAATTATGCATGCTGTTTTGGAGTTGAATATTGGTTAACTATTAAATGATACTATTACACCTCACTAAAGATACAATTTTTTGCAACATGTTTCTGTATTATAGCAATTTAGTTTATTATGTTTTACTACTGCCTTCCAAATTATAACAGTTTTGTGCTGTTGATAATGATAAGACATTATTGACTGGAAAAGCCAGAAAAATTATGAAACTATTTCCCAAAATTGGATCCATTCTGGGAAGAGAAAGTCATTGCAAACTAGGGAATCCAGCATTAGTACTCAAGCACAAATATATCTCTAGATAGGGTTGGTGGAACAGCATGTTTTGAAATATTTTGAACATGAAATTTGAATGTCCATTTTTAGTGCAGATATACTGCTTCAAGCTTCTTGAAAGCTTTTTCAAAATGCTCACAACAACTTGCTTTACAGACTACAGATTGTGAAGACCAGGAGTAAATCTTCTGAAAGTAATTCATCTTGATGTTATTGTCCAATATACTGGTTTTATCCATACTTCTGCATTTTAGATGATTATCTAGATACTGGAGTCACTGAGTTCTTTGAAGAAACAAAAGTCAAATTTGCCGAACTCTCTGAGGAACTTCTGTGGGAGTATATCCACAGTGGTGAGCCAATGTAAGTGCAATATAAGCTTCACTGCATTGGTCTAAAAACTTAAAGCATTTGGAAATTCAGCTTCACAATTTAAATAAATACCAATGGCACTGAAATATTGTATGGATTTGAGAATATAGCATAATAAAAATTTCATTTTATTTCTGTTTTCACAAAAATGAGATGATCAGTGGTACCATTTTTGGAAAGTATTAACTAGCATACATAGTGAAGTTTATAAATCAGTTATGAATGAGAAAAAAGTGAGCATGAAGTTTATTTGAATATTATGTTTCAAAATTTCTGCAACAGTATTAGCAATTTAAATCACACTTTATTTCTGTTCTGAGGGAAAAATACGTTTTGAGATATGCCATTAGTTCCAGTTCTTAAAGAATCTAAAGAGGACCTTAACTGAGTCTCTTTAAGCTTTAGCATCCTGACTATTTTATTTTTCATACAGTGTTTTTCCAGTGTTATGCCATTAGTTCCAGTTCTTAAAGAATCTAAAGAGGACCTTAACTGAGTCTCTAAGCTTTAGCATCCTGGCTATTTTATTTTTCATACATTTTATTAATTTATTAACTAGTGGGAGTTTTTAAGCACTTCTTTAAAAAAGTTAAATACTAACATTTTAAATTCAGGCTTGAATGTGTATGTTTATGTACATGCATTCTTTTTCAGGGACAAAGCTGGTGGATATGGGATCCAAGCACTTGGGGGAATGTTGGTGGAATATGTTCATGGAGATTTCTTGAATGTGGTTGGGTTTCCTTTGAATCACTTCTGCAAAAAGTTAGGTGACCTGTATTATCCACCCCCAAAGCACACCATACACCATATAAAATATGACTCTATTCCTTCAGTGGAGACTTTTGAGATTCTGAGTGATGGAGAGTGTGATTCTTCAGATAATACAAAAATGGAAAATGCCAAAAAGCTAACAAATGGTGGACTTATAGAATTGGGAAAATGCAAAGAGAGCAATTGCAGTTATAAGATACCTGTGGAAATCCAAAATGGAGTACCAAGAAATGTAACACAGTGCCTTTCTAAACTTACACATCTTCTGGATGGATTTAAAGGCTCAAAGGTAATGCATTCGTTATTTGGCCATATAGATTTAATTTTTATTATGCAGCATGGATTATAGTGTTTATTTGATTTGTCAGTATAAATCATTTCAGCTGTCAAATTCAAATTTTCCCTTTAAATATTTTTCCTATATCTGCAGGTATTGTTTGTGGCATGTAAACTGAAAATATTTGATCTTCTTAAAGATAGGGGCACTGTGACCATAGAAGATGTGGCAAATCAACTTAATACTTCCATACGTGGAACAGAAAGATTACTTGATGCCTGTGCTTCTCTTGGTCTGTTGGAAAAGAATCATCAAGGTCATTTTATTCTAAAATTACTTTGGAAGGGAAGTACTTTGGTAGAATAAGTTGAGTACGTGATATCCTAATGTTATCCAAATGCACCGTATTTTTCGGTGTATAAGACTCACCCCCCCCCCCAAAAAAAAGTGGGTGCAAATTGTGGTGTGTCTTATACACCGAATACAGCCATTTTTGGCCTCCTGAGCCCCCACCGGTGCATCCCGTTTTCATCAAAAACAGACTGTGGGTGAAAAATGAGCTGTTTTTAGCCTCCCAACCCCCCCATGTTTTGTATTCTTCCCCAGCCCCCAGAGGCATTTGGAGGCTTCCAGAAGCCTCCACAGGGCTTGTTTTTGCAAAAAAAAAAAAAAGGGGGCAGTTTTTTGGCAAAAACAAGCCGCATGAAGACTTCTGGAAGACTTCAAAATGCCTTTGGGGGCTGGGGAGAGGGAAAACAAAACGTGCGGAGGCAAAAAAAATTTTTTTTCTTGTTTTCCTCTTCCAAAATCTAGGTGCATCTTATACTCCGAAAAATATAGTAATTAGAATACTAAGTAGAGTAAACCTATACATAGTTTAGAAAAAAAAAGGTGCACCTGGAGAAAACTGAACTTGGAATGGCCTTAGAAAAAGCCTACCCTAACACGTTGTGATGTTGAATTAATTGCCTGGTCTCTATCTCCCTTTAAAATTGCAGCCATGCTGGGAGGGAGACAGCCTTTATTTTGACACATGAAAAGAGTTTTCTGTTTTAAAATGGCTTCCCTCAAATGTTACTTGTCTTCAAATTTCAAATGATCCATTTTCAGCATGTTAGCATGTTTATAAGTGATGCTTAGCTTTTTAGGATTGTGCAGTAGGAAGACTACTATGGATCAATCTGTCCTTTGGGGAAAAATCATTGCCACTTCCTGAACATTTTCTTGTTGGTATCTGCAGGCTACTGCACTCAAACTGTTTATGATATCTCCATTTTAAAGAACCAGGCATTTTAGAATGTTTTTACATTTTTATTTAGTGTTTTCATAGCAAGGAGATGACAAAATTTAATAAGCAAAAATAGTTGTTTAATTACATGTAGTCTATGATGAAACAATGATAAATTTCTGAAATTTGGTGCTGAAATTTTATTTTTTTTAAATACATTGTGTTTACAGTTTGAATTTTTAATTTAAAAAAAATGTCTTTAAAGGTTACAGTAATGCAGAACTAACAAATGTATGCCTGGTATCTGATAGTGAATATTCACTTCATGACTACATTCTTCATTGTAATGACCAGCTGTGGCCTTTGTTTACACATTTGGAGCTAGCAGTTAAAAAAGGAACGTCACATCATACATTTGGGAAGAAAGTGAATGATTCATTTCAGGTAGGGAAGAATCTAGTTATTTTTTAATGAAGGTGAAAACTTTTTTTAAAAAAATAGAACTTAAAAATAAATATAAAGCTTACTAGGCATATTTTGCCATTTTTTGTTTTTCTTTCAACTTCTATTTTTTAATAGCAATAGTAAAATAAAATACAAATTGAATTAAGACAGAAGTAAAAATAAAAATAAAATAAAATGTGCAGGAAAAAGAAAAAATAGTCTTAATCACAAGTAAAAACAATAATGCATCACTTATAATA
The DNA here is from genome assembly GCA_017656035.1 of Myanophis thanlyinensis. Classification (NCBI taxonomy): domain Eukaryota; kingdom Metazoa; phylum Chordata; class Lepidosauria; order Squamata; family Homalopsidae; genus Myanophis; species Myanophis thanlyinensis. The sequence goes on from JAEANM010021012.1 coordinate 8,647, forward strand.
TTACATGCAAGTATCTCTTCTTCACATAACCCATCTTTACCCATACATAAATCTGTAAATCATTAACATTTCAGTTCTAAGGTCAACAAAGTTATACAACATGTCTTTTTTTAAACTTGATTGAACCAACCAGCTTCATACTCCTTCCTTCTGCTTTTAACAACCTTAATCTTTAGTTTATTCAGATGTTGTTGTAGGATTTGATCTTCCATTTTTTTATCTAAACTTTTCTTCCAAGACTTTAACCAACTTCGTAAGTTCAGTAAAGGTTAGTTTCTTTAATGTTATTTAAATTTCTATTTTAGTTATATTTTTTCTTCTTATATTCCTAACTTTTTTGTTTTCCAGTACTTTTGCAAATCCTTTATGTCCTCAAATTTCTGCATCAAGCAAAATTTGTTTCATTTGTTTGTTTCTGTCTTGTCAGTCTAAAATATTATTTTACAACAGCATTTTCTTCAATTCTTCTTTAATATTTTTAAACATAATCTATTCGTAGAAGCAACCATCATTGAAGCTGCTACTTTTTGATCCCATTATTTAAAAATCCTTTGAAGTATTTCAAATGTCAAGCATTTTCTATTATTTTGCAAGTTTCAGTGCTGACTAAAGATGATAATTTTTTCACTTTTTCTTTTCTTTTTCTGCCTGGAATCTATAGCACCCTCTAGTGTTCTGTTTCTGAAATCATAATGTCTCAAGTTGCTTTTTTGACAAGATACCTAAACAAATGAGTTTCCCTGAATGTGTTGTTCATCTATGTCAGGGATGTCAAACTCACAACCCGCAGGCCGGATGTGTCATGTGCTGGCCCCACCTGCTTTAGCAAAGGGGAAAAAGTCCCTATACATTATGTGATGCAGCTGTGATGATGAGAGTTTAACACCCTTGATCTATGTAATTATTTCAAAACTTATAACAAAATTCTAATACTCCATTGTTTCAAGCTTTATCTGATCCCTTAATTCATTTATAACTTTCTTAAATCATTTTCTTATTTAGTTCTTTGCTGTTTATTTCTAATTCTTTAAGTTCTTAACCTTATAGTCAATTTTTCTTTAAGAACAAAAGTAAACTCACCAAGGACTGTTCAGACTTGTCATTTTGAAGATTTCTACCGGTAATATCTTTAAGGTAGTAGTCGAATAGGTAATTTCCAAAAGTGAATTTGAAAGTGAGTGAGCAAATTCAGTGTCCTTAAAAGACTATCATGGCTGAGCATAACGGTTTTCTTCATCTCTTGGTGTTGAAACTTTCAACATTCCTATCTTGTGGTTTTCTTATGAGTAGCATTTGGCAGATGTACCAGTGGATGTCCCAGATTCTCCTTATTCAGAGTGTTCTGTGGGATTGGTTTACAAGATTAGCATTTGTAATGGAGACTTATCTCCTCAAAAAGGACATTCCACAATTATGATAGTCCTGCTGGAAAATATGTACATTTGCCTAATTCATATTTCTGATTCGGTTGGTTGTTAATCACAAGATAAAATCTTAAAATATTTATTCTGGTATAAGATAAGATCTTAAAATACGTATTATGCCCAGTCATTAATTTTCTGTATGTCATAAAAATTGTGTATTTTATCTCTATTTTACTTATTCCTGATATTGTTCATGCCAAATTCACTAACTTTTCCTACCATGATTTAGAGAACAAAATATTTTCTGTATGTAGGATATTCTAAAATGCTTTAATTAAATGTTGTGTAATTTTAAGCAATGTAATTTATTTGTGTTATTTGTATAATTTTGTTATTGCTTTACAAGTTAAGCAGGGAGAAAAAACTGAACTGTTTTAGATCTTTTTTCAAGATCTACATTTTAACGTATATCTACTTGTTTTGTGATCTTGCTTTCTTTTTTAAGGATTTCCACTGTCAGTCTGCAGGAGGGAAGGAACAGTTTGTGAGAGCCATGGACAGCAGTTCGAAAGTGACAGCAAGAGACATAAGCACAGCTTTTGATCTTTCACAATTCAAAGTTGTATGTGATTTGGGAGGTATAACATTACTACCCCTACATATTGACATAAAATGTTCTAATGTACAGTTGTGATTAAATGGTTAGTTTGGTAAAGATTTACATAACAAATCTTTAAGTACAGGATTTTTTTACTACTTCAGAGAGATAATGTACAGTCAAAACACTATTTTAGATTAATGTCTTTGTATCCCTGCCTTCAAACATAAATGTTCAAAATTACATAACAGGTGGAGGTAACTTTTTGTTCAAGTGCTATTGTATCTTCTCATGGTGCATCATGCACCTGTAAGATTTTTTCCATCATGTTTCCATAACATTTTCCTCAATCCCCAGGGAGAAAAGTTTAAGTTATTTTTAACTGTACTAATATTAAAATAGTGTCCTTTCAAGGCATATACAATCTGTCACCCATTAACTAGGAGAGAAATCAAGTGATTGGGAATAGAAACAGACAGATTAGGATCAGTATAGGGACAACAGATATAACATTCAGTATAATTTTATGCCAAATGAAGAATATGAATATTTCCTGAAAAGCTTAACCATTTGTTTTTCTTCCATCTAGCCAGTAAAAATGAGGGTGAGTATAAATTCTATGGGAGATCTTGCAAACGCAACATGCATTGTATTTGAACTTTTCCCCATCTTTTGTACATAACACAGTAACAGAGTTGCTAAAAATCTAGCCACAGGGGTTGCAAGGCAGCGACTTCTGTACTGGTCCCAAGCCCGGGTAAATAGAGAGGGTTGCGTCAGGAAGGGCATCCGGTGTAAAAACATGCCAAATCTAAATATATAAATCACCAATGTTAATGCTATACCGGATCAGTTGAGGCCTGGGTTAACAACGACCACCACTAGTGCTGTTGACCTACAGGGTGCTGGAGGAAATTGGACTACTGTTGGTCAAAGAAGGAGAGGAGGCAGAAGGATTTGTAGACAGAGAAGAGGAAAGGCAGGAGTATAGGTCTGCGAATAGGGACTCTTAGCGTTGGCACAATGACAGGGAAAGGTAGAGAGAGCTGGCAGACATGATGGAGAGAAGGAAGGTAGATATACTGTGTGTTCAGGAGACCAGGTGGAAGGGGAGCAAAGCATGTAATGTTGGAGGGGGATACAAACTGTTTTATTATGGTGTGAATAGGAAGAGAAATGGAGTAGGAATGATCCTGAAGGAGGAGTGCATGAGGAATGTTTTAGAGGTGAAAAGAGTGTCAGACAGGATGATCAGTTTGAAGCTGGAAATTGTTGAATATAGTCAGTGGTTATGCTCCACAAGTAGGGTGTGAGTTAGAAGAAAAGGAGAGATTCTGGAGTGAGTTAGATGAGGTG
>JAEANM010021013.1:0-11963 GCA_017656035.1 Myanophis thanlyinensis
TTTTTGCAACGTTTCGGCGAGATCTCACTCGCCATCTTCAGGCTGGTGCCTTCTGCTTCAAGTCAGGGCAAGAAGACACATATATAGATATATTAGAAAAGAAAACTTTCTTATGGGAAAAAAGAAAAAAAATTACATTTTTCTGCTCAACATCACTCATTTTGAAAGAGTATTTTGTGGTAGTAGTATATATTGGGACCCAGGCACATATGATGATGCAATGCTTCCTAGTCATGACTGCTGAAAAACTAGTTTTTCCAAGTTAAATGGGACAGTGTCTGAGATTGCAGCCATAAACAACTGAGTAGGATTTATGAAATCCTCATGCTCATTTCATAACTGAATGAATTCTCTATTATGGCGTAGTACGTTCAGAAAAAGCATTTCTGGGGCTGAAGAGATGGAAGCTGAAAATAACCACATAGATAACTGGGCTTTCCCCTCCATCCCTTCCCACCTACAATGTTGGTGTCGCATCATAAGTTGCTTCAGAAAATCAGACTCTTCAGACTTTTGAGAAGCATAGCTAAAGGTCTATGTCTCATGCCCTTTTTACACAATAATAGTGCCGAAACACTGCTATTAAAATTAATAAGCTTAATTTAGCATGGATTTCAATGGCTTTCTACTCCACCAGAGGGTTTGGGACTACAACTCCCAGCATTCATGTTCAGTATCCCTAAGGACTGTGCTGGTTTTGGATCCTGAGGTTTATAGTCCAATGGTCACTGAAAACCATTAGATAGAGAAGTCTTGTCTAAAATAAGAAAGAACTATAAGCAAAACTGATTTAAACGATTTCATAATAAATAATTAATTTGTGTAATAACATAATTCAATCTGATTTTTTAGTATTGAAGCCATAACCATGATTTTCACCCAATTTCTCCAATTCTTTTGCTCTGCTATTCAGGAAACATTCAGGATTTCTCCTACTTGAGGAGATTTAATTATATTTTACAATGAGATTTCGATAGTTCTGCTAATGTATTTGAAAACTAATATGTTACAAATCTTAACGTTATGAAGAAAATAGATTCATATAGTATATCAAACTTCATTTATAGAAGTGGTTCTTAATCTTTTCTTTATCATGGACCGCCTTTAAATACCTTTTGTGGCCACAGACCATGGCCCCTAAGACTTAATTCAAGATTTAAATCATAACATTTCTTCGAGCCTTCACAGACTCCCTGTGATGACATCGTGGCTCCCCAGGGTTAAGAACCACTGATTTGTAGGATGGCTTAAGTAATGAATTCATTTCCAAGAGTTTGTACAGACTGATTGCAATGCAGTTGAAATGTAAAATTCAGTAATGTACAATGAATCTCTTAGCCATCAATGCAGATTAAACAGATTAATATGTGTGTAATTCCTTATCAGTCTTGATCTACAACTAAAATTATTCTGAATGTTTAATTATATCACAGCAACATTTTTCTATCTTCTCAAATTTCTTTAAGTCGGAAACACTTGGCAAAAAGATCAAGATCACAGTCATAAACCTTGCACAAGAGCTGATTCATTTACAGAAAATTAAGACATCAAGGAAACTAAAGTAATATTCTAAAATCAACAAATCATGAATTATATCATAAATAAATCATTCTTCAACAACAACAAATCCTGAACCTTGTCAATTAGAATAAAGAGTACGAATATCTGTGACTAGATGAATAGGTTGTACCTTCTTATTGTTTGCCCTTAGAATATCCAATTCATTTAAAAGGAATGCAATATTCTTTTCTTTATCTAGGAAAGCAGTCACAGAATTGACTTTTCCTTCTTGTTTTTCAGTAGAAGTACTGTATAAAAGGAAAGGGAAAATGATAAATTCAAAAGGGTCTTCCAATTACTCACAAATGGGCCAAATTCAGAGTAGAGTCATCACTGAGTAAACAACACATGGTTTATTGTCTAGGTTCATTTCTTGACATCTGTCATGAAATGACAGACATCTGTCCTGGATTTTGAAACAATGTATATCAAATATTGCCACAACTTCACATGGTTGTCACTGCATCTTAACATATATGTTATGTTTAAAACAGTAAAATGCAAATTGACCTACTTCAATTCTATTTCTTAGAAATCTCAGTAACAAAGTTTTTTTTTTTAAAACCATATCACTTGCTACTGCTATTGAGAGGACATAATAGAAATAAAAAAGGGATGAACCTGAAAGGCCTAAAGGAAAAGTTAGAATATGCAACATATGATACAAAAATAAAAACCAGAGGACTGTTCACACTATAGGCCTGGCTAGTATACCAGGAAGTAGATAAATGGACTTATTGTGGATTTTCCCAAGACATTCACAGCAACTTATATGTAACAATTTACAATGTGGTTGCTAACTGTTGTAACAATTTACAAGGAACTGAGAGCATGCTTGCTTCTAAATGAAAGAACTGGGATACCACCTAATGCTATTTGAATAGATTTTTCTTAGAACAATATTTCATTTTACTCTTCTGAACTCCTTCTAAATATAGTCTGGAACATGGCGTTAGATATAACCATTGATTCTGATTGAAGATAGTAACATCAGGGGCATGCCTGTTTGTTTGTTTTTAAATGTTACTATATTGTGCTGCCATAGTGACATAAGTTTCCTTGATTTCAGTGTTCAACGGTAGATAATGACTGTAGTCATTAAAATCCAGGTAGATATTTCTTAAAGTGCTATCAAAGTCTCTGTTTTTCTTTTATTTTCTTGATTGTTGGCAGCCTGGTCCATATTCAGTAACAGGCCCACCCAAACATGCAAACACATATAAAGGAAAACTAGAAACCGTTAAAGTTGCTTAGCAGGCAAAGCACCTAAGCATGATTGCTAGAGGTGCCCAGTAACAGGATCAAATACTATATTGGAAAATAAAACACATTTCCTTAATGGTACCAAGAAAAATCCATGGATGCTGTCAAGCTCAGTTCAATGAAGTCTTTATGTTTACCTTTTGGTAAAAAGATTTTGCGGGTTGCTGAAATAGATCAATTGTGCCAATTTATCCACTGGTTAATGGGAGGTTTGTGACTAAGCCAAGCTCATCTTGGCAGCTATTTTGTGGGAAGATAAGGCAATGCCAGGCTGCCATTTCAAAGATGCTCTTCAACCTCTCCAAAACATTGACTAGCTCTTTATTAACATAAAATATGAACATGATTGAAAAAATGTAAACATTAATGCATATACTTTCAAGCTATAATCATTTGAGAAAAAGCTAAATACAGTTTAACATTTACAGGCATCCTACTTTTATTACATCAATTTGATTTTACCTGTTTGACCAACAACATGTTAATGCATTATACACCTAATTAATATTAAAAAACAATATATGCTATGAAAAGTTTCCCACTGAAAAAGGGGAATGTTGGGTGTTAAATTTTGAAGAACTACAAAGCATTTTGGATACTACTTCTCAAAAAGAAACTGGTATATCCACAACTGTGAAACTTTTCTGTCTCTACCTCCTTAATCATTTTTTTTAATGTTGAGAGAAAAGATAAGAGTAATGTAAAAAACATAGAAGATATTGTGTTCAATCTAGAATGAAAGCTTACCTTATCCTTTCATCATTGTCAGGCACAGCAATATTCTTTAAATGCAAAGTCTTAGCACATTCTGTTTGTATAACATTTAAGTTGGTTATGGGTTGATCTGAAGAGTTGACTAGTTCTTTGTTTGTCCAAATGGCTGAGTGTCTTCTAGGCTGCAACCTTGCTGGAGAACTTGGAAAATCCAGGCAACTAGAAAAACTGGCATCCATCTTTTGTTCAGAATTCTGCTCCATATTAAAAGTTCCTATCTGGGAGATAGCAACATATTATTTTTAATTAAAGATAATATAAAAACAATTAAGTACAAAATATGCAATGCTTCTGATTGAAAAATAAAAAGTACAACCAAGAACATTTTAATGCTAGTTTAATAAAATATCCAGTAATTCTGACTCAGAAGAAAAATCCTGCATCTATGCAATCAAACTGCAGAGAAAAGGAGTTTTAGAAGAGTCTTTCCCAAACAATTCCCACAATCTACTAATAAATTTGACCTTCCTGGTGGACATTGTATGAAATGTAGTCTGAACAGGATCTAATTGTGAATGGACATTTTAGCAGCCATTTTAGCTAATTCATGTTTAGCTTGTGGTTAACTGCACTCTTACTCTTTTCACACGTTATTACCAAACCAGGTATCCACACATACTCAGACTTTTTACCAGTCCACTTTTATTTCCATTTCCTAAGTGAATAACTTTGTATGTTTCTCTTAAATTTTACTCAGTTATTTTCATCCAGTGGTAGAATTCAATTTTTTTTACTACCGGTTCTGTGGGCTTGGCTTGGTGGGCTTGGCTGGGGTGGTCATGTGACTGGGTGGGCAGTTTCTGTAAGCAGGGCAATAAAGATTAGGCTAGAAACAACACCAGAATGTTTTTTTCCTGCCTTCCCTACAGGATTAACCCTGTAAAGTGGAAAAAAACAAAAGGAGATTACCTCTAACAACCGTTTCTCCAAACGGCTTCGAAAATGTACTACCGGTTCTAGTGAACCTGCTAGACCCTGATGAATTTCACCTCTGTTTTCATCCCATGTCTCTGACCTGTAACATAGCTTTTAGTATTACTTTCCTCTTCTAGGTTATTAGATACCCTGTCCAATTTTGTATTATTTGCAGATTTAAATATGGGAAATATTTAAATCCCCTTGTTTCTTTCCTAGGGTTTAGAACAACTGAACAATTCTTCCCTATATTTTACAAGAAGGCCATTCTGATATACAAAAATAATCAGAATTGCTTGCAATCTTTTCTTCTGGTTAAATGTATCAATTCAGTCAACCATTTCTTACGCACTGTTCTTCTAGGTGTCTTGTCATTTTGATTGCTCTCCATTGAAACATGCTGCAGTTTATCAATGCCCTTCCTAAATGTGGAACTAGATACAAAAGTCTTATTCTGACCTATGTAGAATTGAAAATAATGTACTTTTCTTAACCTTGGTACTTTATTTTTCTAATTAAAAAAACTAGGACGCTTTTGGCAGATGCTTCAGCTTATTGGCTCATGTTCACTATATGATCCGCCAAAATATTCAGATTCCAATTATGTGTACTATTGTTCAGTGTGTTCTCCTTTAGCCTATATTCATGCCTTTGATTTTCCCCACTGAAGTGTAAGTCTGCACATGTATATCTCTGTAGAAATTCATCTTGCTGGGATTTTCCCCATATCTCATCTTTTCAAGAAGTTTTTGAATCTTGACACGGTCCTTAAAGTACTGGCCATTAATTTGTGGTCCTATTTGGCACAGTGCCAGCATATATCAAGCAATACCTTGCCCCCACCCCGTCAAAAAAGAATATAGCACTTAACAAGAATCTGCTGAGGATCTACTTTGTTTTGCCGCCTGTTTATACTTGGTGGTTTCTTTTAATTGCTTTAATTCCATTGCATTGGGATTATGTCATTTGCAGCCTAAATATACAGTATATATATGCAAAATAAATACTATTAAATAATAATCTGATATCCTTTATATCTTTGAGACACCTGTATATTTGACATTTATATTTTTAACCTAGTTATATATTTTATGATAGCAGTGTTCCAATATCTGGTTATCTGAGGTACTGTCTCTTGCCAGTCACATCTACCTGACCCACTAGAGCAGGAAGGCATGGAATGTTGCGGTCCCATCCCTTAGGGCAGGGGTGGGCAATTACGGCTCCTGCATGACTCGTGGACTTCAACTCCCAGAATTCCTGAGCCAGCTGGTCCACGAGTCATGCAGGAGCCGTAATTGCCCACCCCTGCCTCAGGGAGATACATCTGGGGGGACCCAGAAGAAGGGCCTTCTCCATGGTGGCTCCCTCTCTCTGGAACATCATTTCCCCAGAGATTAGATTGGCCCCCCACTCTAACACTCTTCTGGAAGGCACTGAAGACATGGTCTGGGGAACCCAGAGCGGAATGGAGCCCATTAAATGGCGTGTATGAATATGTGTTTTCACCAGGATGGGGGTGAGTAGAGAGCTACTATTTTATTAATTAATTTATTATTATTTCCTTTTATATGATGTTTTTATATTTGTGTAAGCCGCTTTGAGTTGCCATGGGTGAGTAGGCAGCAATATCAATTGTCTAAAATAAAAATAAATAAATAAATCTAAGGGGCTGCCACAAAGAAGAGGGAGTCAATCTATTTTCCAAAGCACCTGAAGGCAGGACAAGAAAGGATGGAAACTAATGAAGGAGAGAAGCAACTTAGAACTAAGGATAAATTTCCTAACAGTTAGATTCCAATTAATAAGTAGAATGACTTGCTTCCAGAAGTTGTGGATTCTCCAACACTAGAAGTTTTTATGAAAAGATTGGACAATCATTTGTCTGAAATGGTATAGAGTTTCGTGCTCGAGCAGGGAATTGGACTAGAAAACCCCAAGGTCCCTTCCAACTCTGTTATTCTGTTATTATTATAACTCTCCACTCCAATTACTAACAAATATGGGTGAACAGGGCAGGCCTAAACATGCATCTGCAGTACTCAATACTTCCACTTGGATGTATGCTATCATACATGCAGCATCATAAGAATTCTATATTCTGTTAGAAAAGGAAACAGGGTTAGTTTAGTAAGATTTGCTCTTGATCAATCCATTGTGGTTTCTGCCAAGAGATGCATTAATTTCTAAATGCCTAATAACTATTTGCAAAATTTGCTTTATATCACATTAAGGTGTTAGGTCTGCAAGTACACAGCACATCTTTTCTGCTTTTGAGGACAAAACACAGGACTTTCTGTAATCCTTTAGCACTACACTTATCATTCACAATTTCTCAAAGACTGAAGATTACATCTGCAAGCACCTTCAAGATAATTGTATAACTCATGTGCTCTTAGAATCTTAAATTTCTTAAACATTTCTTAATTTAGGCTGGGTTGCACCAGCTTCCTTTTGTCAATCGTTCTGCTTTAGGTCCTTCTGAGCTCAGTTTATATTACTGTATAGCCTATAATATAAATAGAAAAAACAAAAATAAAAAATGTTTTAATTTTTCTCTTATCTGCTTTAGCTTTTCTAACTTTCTTTCTGCAGAACTACCTACTTTCTAGAATACCTCCTTCATGATTACACCCATTGTGAATACAAGGAGAGAAAGATGATATCAATAATAATATTTGCATGAAAAGTAAATATGAAAGGAAAAAAAGAAAATAAAAAGATAGAATCCCTCTATCTGGTCTTTTTAATTTTTAACCCAATGAAACACTCATACTTCTGCACAACGATTTCCTAAATTGCTTTCCATTTTTGTCTTGTGTGTAATAATACTGTAGTCCAAATATCTTATTTCTTAGAAATTTCCAATTTTGGAGATTTTTTGACCTTGGAATGCTATTTACTGCAGGGGTCCCCAACTCCCAGTCCGTGGACTGGCAATGGGCCGCAGCATGACAGAAACTGGGCAGCGCAAACAAGCAAAGGCCCATCCATGGGATGAGGCAACATGTGAAACCACATGCCCTTCAGTCTGCGGAAAAACTTTTTCCCACAGAACTGGTCCTTGGTGCCCAAAAAGTTGGTGGCCATTGATCTAGTGTATGACTATATGATGATACTGAAAAAATAACTTTACAGGCCTTTTACAATCTTTGCAGCATTCTTCAGTCATGTGTTCAAAATTACAGTCAGTATAGTACATATCCTGTGTCTGACTTCTGTAATTTTTCTGCCTGCACTTGCAGAACAGAGTTTGGAGAGAAAGGGATTGCAAAAGAGTATGTTGTTTACTCTTCTACAAATTGAGAACAATGTGATTGAGAGTGCTGAAAAGATTAGACAAAGAAAAAATTGCCAACAGAAATTGCTTGCCTTTTTTCCTCTCCACTTCCCAGAATGGGGAGATTGGAGACAAAGGGATTTCAAGAGAATAAACTGTTTGTGTGGCATGTCCTCAGTTCCCAGCAATGAATTATGGGGTGACTGCTTTACTTTTAATGTGTATAAGACAGTAAACAGGTACTTGAGCATTCCAAAGGCTGGAGGAATGTTTACAAGGCAAACAAAAACCAAAGGTGTGAGCTAAGTACAGTGGTCTTGTATCTTTCCAGCTGGAAACCACAGATATAGTTATGATTTCCTACTTAGCAACTGTTTGCTTAGCAGTGGAGTTGCTAGTCCAAATTAGGGTCATTAAGCAAGGATTACCTATATGTTCCAATTTCCCTTTCTACAGTATCATAAACCATAATATGATGTCTTTAACTAGGTTCTTTCTATTAGTTAGCATAGTCTGAAGGAGAATCAATTTCTTCAGCCTTCAGGAATATGAAACAGTAAGCAAACTTCATGAATAGTTTATGATCTTATAGAATTGGGTGAGTTGATTTTCCAAGAATTATCTGGTCAGTTAAAGCAGGAATGTCCAGGGCTGCATGTGGCCCTGGACAGCTTGTAACGTGGCCCCTAAGCATGTAATAAAAATGTAAAAAATATGGTAGTTTGTTATTTATATATATTAACTATTTTATAAATTTTATATATGGTCCAAGACAATTCCTCCTCACTCAATGCGGCTTAGGCAATCTAAAAGGTTGGACACGCCTGTGTTAAAGTCTCTAATGATAGGTACTATACATTTCTCCTTCCTGAAAGTTCCGTAATCTGGCTAGGAAACCATTATCAACATTTTTTTCCAGGTCTTATGAAATGAAACCCATGCTGTGACATAATCCATCAACCATACAACTAAGACCATGGCCACAGAAACCAAATCTCTCCTGCTGATCCTGTTTATTCATTTGCAATAATCTTCTTTCTCTTTCCAGTCTTCTTTACCAATGGGAAGGATGGATGAGAGCAAAACTGAGTCTCATATTTTTCAGTTTCAGTCTACTTCCCAGAGTTTTAAAGTCCACAGATATAGTTGCTGAAGCTGTTCTTTGTCCTATCATTTGGCCCCATGTGGATTAACAAGAAAAGATAATTGTCACTGGACTTGATAAATCTTAGAAGTTGTTCTTCTACATTCTTAATCCTTGATCTTGTCAGACGGCACACTTCAGAAGCCAATGTGTCCATTCACACAGTTATTTCAATGTCTTACAATAGTGAGTCACCATCTACCACAAGTCTCCTCTCCTCTCCTCTCCATTCCTCTCCTCTCCTCTGCTCTCCTCTCTCTCTTAGGAATATCTACTGGCTCAATCTAGCATCCTCTCTCTCTTCATTGTGCTTTCTTTTGTTTTCCTCAATGCTCAGAATCTGTTTCTTTCAGATGAAAACATATATAGTGCTTTCCACATTGCTTTCTTCTCGTTATCCCTTTCATCTACTGGGCTTACTCTTTGTTTGATTCTTTTCTTTTTGGAGAATTGGATCCTCAGCAAGCAGTTCCCTGTTTCTTTATCTTTATCATGTTAGGGTAGATAGTCATCACTCCAACTTTCTTAATTTTATTCTTTTTTCTTAAAGCAGTACAACAAATGTTCATGTTCTGCCCTTATATGTATCCAGCTATGAATGCAAGCATGCCATTAAATATATAGGACATGACTGCAGAATTTTATCCATTCATAATTCACTTTTGCTTCTTATCAATATAAGGCTTTTATTTCTTCTTGTTTCTCAGGTTAGGCGAGTTTAGACTATCCACTTAGAAAAATGGTTACCGACTTCTTTTTAACTCTATTGGCAAACTCTTGTTTACTTTCAGTGTCCACTAGTTCAATAAGCTTGTTCCTGGAATGTGGCTTCCACATATTCCTCCCTATAGCCTCTGCTTACTCAGTAGGGAGCAGTCACTCAATCATCTACAAAAAGCAATCACCCACCTTCAGGACACACCCCTTGCAATCAGCCAGCATAGTTGGATACACGGTCCTTCATCACCCAGGCCTATTATTTGCTCTCCCTGTTTTCTTGTTTGGGAAGATGCCTTCTATATTTGTGAAAACTTTCATTGTTCATAACAGTTCTAGAGAAACCACATTAGAAGCTGGACCCATCTTTGTAAATTACAAATCAAAATGTTGTATACTACAGTCATCCTTAATATTCCTTAGTCTTTTTTGCTGTACCATGAGCTCATAATTTTTTATTTTATTTTATTTATTTTATGAGTAGTCCTATAATTTGTAGGAATATCAAAATTGGACCAACATATAATATAATAATGAGAACAAGATGGCAGGGATATATATATATATATAAATCCTTACCTAATATTGTTCCAGAATTTTGTAGCCTATGTACTTTATAAGTATAAAAGGAGTCCCTGTGGACTTTGCTTTGTTAGTCATAGCCTAAGTTAGGCATAGGGGGTGCTGCTTATCTCCGTTTTAAAGTCACAGAGGCAGCGCTGTCTGAAGACATTGCTGCAGTCATATGATCAACATGACATCACAAAGCCCTGAAACCTTCCCATCAAAGTGGTATCTATTTATCTATTTATTTGCATTTGCATGCTTTTGAATTGCTAGATTGGCAGGAGAAGGAGCGAGAATGGGAGCTCACATTGCATTACGCAGTTGCTCGGGTCTCAAACCTGGGCTGCCAACTTTCTAGCTGACAAGTGAGCTACTGCGCTGCTCCTATAGCATATATACAAATCCTACAAACTATTAAAAGTACAATAAGCCATTATTTTTAATGTATGTTTAGGTCACAGTCCTTTTTACTGTAAAAGAAAAAAAAATGAAGCCATTTGTAGACATAATTCTGTGCTAACGTTTCTCAAGGACAGAAATAAAGAAAGTCATGCAACTTTGCTTTGCCCTGAGATTTCATTGCCTCCTATCCTCATTATATCCTCTCTCGTCTTTGAAAAATTATTTTTGAGTTAATACAGGGTATGGTGCATAGGAAGAGTGGTACTAATTCCAATTCCAATTCAAAATTTTATTGGTCACATACACAATCATACATGGGTACGATATGCAGTGAAATGCTTGTTACGTAGCCTGGGATTGTGGTACTTGCCTGTAAGTCTTTCGGCCCTCTTGGCTGCCTCCGATGTTGTTACAGCTGCCTGGGAGTCCTTTGCAGCACTATATAAGCAAGAGACTTGCATGAATGGAGTTATGGTCCTGTCCATACAAGAAAGGGATTATTTGAATCTTGGCCATAGGACTGTGCCACAACATGGTTTCTTTAAGTACTCTGGAAATGTCTGTAGAGATTCTCAGTCATCCAGGTCATAGTTGTCCCAAATGTGCTTTTTCAAGAGGCAACTGGACTTTCTAGTTTTTCTTTGAAGCAAAAAAAAAAAAAAAAGTCCATTTGTCTCTTGAAAAAGAACTTTTGGGATGCTCTGGAAATATATTTAGAGAAATGCATTTAGAACAACTCTAGCAAAAAAATTGTGTGACTCATAATCAGCAAGCAGCAAGCAGGAATACATCCATGTTATAAAGCTGAGTAGATTTTCTGGAACTGACAATACTTGGGGGTGGGGAAAATACTCTAAATCTGTACCACTGAAGAGTGCTTTCACTTTAGTGAATCCTTATCATTTTAAGTGTAATTTACTCACATAAGTATGCACAGAATTGCTGCTTAAGCTTAGTTAATTTTATCTTAGTTTAGATAACACAGTACTGCATAACCATTTTTTGAAGCTAAACCTAATTTTAGTACTTAATGTCAAGAGTGATCATTAAGCAGTTACTGTGTAAATATCACAGGCTTTTTTCTGTTATTTGCTTTTTTTTTTTTTCTTCCGCAATTCATTACCACGGTATTATTTTCTAGGATTAGATTTTTGGAAAAATTCAATTCTCCACAGATCTTTTTGCTGTGCTTTAAAAGCATTTCTGAGATTCCACTGACACATACAATCAAAATAGCTGTATTGCGGGACGGATAATAGGATGGGGAGAGTAAATTCAATGAAATACAATGTTGGTTCTAATGGACGGATGATTGTGTTTGGTCTTTTGAAACTTTGAAGT
>JAEANM010021014.1:0-11963 GCA_017656035.1 Myanophis thanlyinensis
TTATATAGACTATTCACAAAAACTACCACTATGGGGCGCTAATGAACTGAACTAAGGTAAGAAAGGGTATATATGGGGTTGTTTGTTTGTTTTTGAATATATATATAAATAATCAACTATGTACAACAGTGAGTCTCCTTAGGAAAGGCAATGCGAATGGTCCCAAAAAAATATATATATTAAACTCCGGTGTAAAAGGAAAAACTGGAAGCAAACTGGAACTGGGATTTTCATGCCGTTTCCAGGGGCGGGAAAACAAGATGGCGCCCATTCCCGCTTTTTTAGGGTGCAAAAAGACAAAACAATGGCGCCCGCTATGCAGATGGACCAGCGGAGTAAAGCAAGATGTTTTAAAACAGGTAGGCTGGGATCTCCGGCGTCTCAATGGCTACTCCTCTCCAGAATTTAAAATCAGGCACGAGGAACTGATGACGCATTATCGGCACCGGCTGTGATAAGGACCACAGCCTCCGATGAGCCGGCGGCAGCAGCGAAAAGGGGCGGTACGCTTGAATGAGGAGCGGATCGTAAACGCAGCGTTTGCAGATGAAGGAGACTGGAAAGGAGTTAATCAGTCTAAAACGCTGTTCGCTAGCTGCTGTAAAATAGTTTGGCCTTCACAACGTGATTAGGCTGCCGGCTGAGAAGGCTGCTCCGCTCTAGGGGCTGCTTGGGGGAAAGGGGGGGGAGGGCCAAAAGGCCACTCCCGCAGCCAAAGAAAAACTCCGCCTGCACGATGTTGAATTTTCCTAATGTTCGGCTTTTAAGGGAAAATACCTTGCAAACTGGAAATGGAGAAGAGAAAAAACTCTAATTGACTGGTGACTCTGGCAAGTAGTGATCAGCGAGCTGAGTCGATGAAAACACTGGGTTAACCAGGAAAGGCGATAGCTTTTATATTTACATCGACTTATCACGTGATCGCTGCTGACGAATCCCAGTCAATTTGGAGTCTATGCTTCCACCCACAATGGAGAACAACCAAGATCAGAGAGCACTAAGGACCCCTCATTTCAACCCTGAGCTACAAATATTCTCCTTTATTAGAATCAAATGTGTAACCAACCTATTCCCCAAGCTGCCTTCTTTTTGTTTTATACTAAGTGCCTAGCCTTTGCTTACCATAGTCCCACTCATTTGCCTATCCAGCCCATTCCTAATTTCTATGCCCCAGTGCTACCAGAAAGTGACCAGAAAAGTGCACATGGGATCTAGTATGTCACAAAAAAAGACATGCTTTAATTTTACTTTCAAAGGACTGGAGCTTATATTATCTGTAGTATTATTCCAACATTCTGTCAGGGTTCCAAGTAACATCTCCGCAATAATCAAAACTCCACACCATATTGGCATATCTGAGGAAAACCCGAATCTGAATTCACGTGTTTTCCCCACCCAAATCAAAATCCCCCAAGCTGTCACATATAATGTCCTTCTCCAGTCCCATCCAGGGTGAACAGATGGGTCACCCTCAAACACTCCCTCCCGCAGGTGTTAGTGCAATGTCCTTGGTTCTCACAGGAAAGAATATTATGATATCACCCCAAGCAACTATCTATCCTCCTTTCCCCCCTTCTACCATCTAGTGTGGCAGCCCTAAAAGAGAAATGAAAAAGAAGAAAGAAAGAAAAAAATCCAAAAGGTTCTTTTGGGGCTGACATATTCCATCTTTCTCAGATCAATGTTTTTTCATCCTGTAGATTATTATGCCTTCTTGGAGTCCTTGCACATGGTTTACCTCTGGTGTCCTTGCACATGGTTTACCTCTTAGCATCCCAAATGGAATTGGGACACTCACTTGCTCACTCAGGTTACACTGTTCAGCACAAGCATCAAGGATGCAGGTCGAAGTCTGCTTTGCTATCTCTTCCAGGAAGTTGTTGCATAAAGCCAAGGCACAGCTGCACAGATGCGGATACTGGAATAGGAAGCGAAAATCACCTTAGTTCACTACATGGCTTGTGTATTACGACTGTGATCAATTCCCTAGGCAAGTGAAAATAGCATTTGTTCACTAAAAAATAGGTTTCATTATCCTCAATAGGACTTGATTCCTAGTGCATGTGACAAGGGTTGTATCTTAAGTTATGTGCTCATCTCCAGAAATTAAAAATTATGTATTTATCAAGTCCTTCATATCTTGCCTATTCATAAGAACTGTGTTGAGACTTTAATTGTAGTTTTAACTGATGATAATGATGATGATGATTATAAAACATGAAATTCAGTCAACTGAACATTTAAAAATGTATCGCAGTCAATACATATTTAAATGTTCAGTTGACTGAGTTTCATGTTTTATAATTAATATTATAATTATTATAATTACGTTAAAACTACAATTAAAGTCCCATCATGGCCATCTTACATCTCCATACTAAAGACCCTTCAAAAGACTACCATTTGCACAGCTTCTTAAATCACATATACAGTTAAGATAAAATAACTGGAACTTTCTAGTTTGTGTATTCTACACAGGATCAAAAGCTTTGTTTTCTAGTTATGGAATTGAAAATACAATGGTACAGAACATTAATTTTTAAAACCAGACACGCAGATCGAAATTATAAGAAAGGGCAGAAAAAGCAAACTCATGTAGGCTGGTAAGAACCTCTCACTCCAGCTGTTTGTCTTTCTTTTTCTCATGAGTCAAAAATGTACACACCTCCTCGGGACACATTGGATGGATCGTATTACTGAAATCAGCACACAGAAGTGGGAAGACAGTGACATAACGCAACATGGATGGTTCCTCTAAGGAGGAGGCAAATAACTTCTCCAAATACCGCACGTGGAAACTGTCAAAGAGATAGAAACTTAAGAAGCTCAAACAAGTGAAAACAAGCAACCTCAAGGCACATGTTTCCTTTCCATTCATTCTTCTAATGAATAGTATGATGAATACTGTGTACGATTACTAAAAAGGATAATGCTCCCAATAATATAGCCTGCAGAAAGCATTCTTTCTTGTATTTTTATTTAATGGGTTTTTCTTTTTTTAAAAAAAGAGTAATTTGAATAAAATGCCCATCAAGGCAATTAGCAACAGATGGTACTTTCCTGACTTTTTATTTAAGAAATGTTTATCCACTTCTCTCCCGCAAAGCATTCATGTAATTTGGCATAAAAACAAAAATATATTAACAAGTTACAAATAACATCTAAAACAAAAACACGCAACCCTATCCTTGGTTAACTGTTAAATAATTGAAGAGTGTCAAAAGCTTAAAAATGAATCAGATATGGAGATCGCTCCTGAAGAAAAGGAGCAGTATAGATGGGCTGCTGCTACAAACAAAATCATTGGTAGCTTTGCTGCTAATGATTCTTCTGATTACAAATCTAGGCCAGACTCGGGTTGTCCAGCAAGTATATAAACCCTTGTTCTTTAAGCTTCCCAAGCAATCTCTCCATACAATCTGTTTTAAGGAGCTTTCAGTAAGAGAGCCAGTTTGGTGCAATGGTTAAAGCATTGGGCTACACACCAGGGAGTTGTGAGTTCTAATCCCACTTTAGGCATAAAGCCAGCTGGATGAATTTGGGCCAATGCCTCTCACTCAGTTGTAGGAGACAAGGCCAAACCACTTCCGAAATGTTGCTAAGAAAACTGCAAAGACCAGTCCAGGCAGTTGCCTGAAGTCAAAACTGATTGGAAGGTGCACCCACTTCCCATGTGCAATAAGATATGATCAGCTTATCACCTTGAACCAATGGGTGGGTGAGAATGTGCATTGCCATCAGAATGTTGCTGTGAACTGGCATCTCATTTATATCACTTAAAGATTCTACCTCCGTGGAAATTCTGCCCCAGCCTTCCTTTTCAAAACTCTAACTTTCTCAAAATAAACTTTCAAGACTAAATCAGATAACACTGAACTTGAAATGTGTGTGTGTGTGTGAAAAGACCCGAATAGACCTAGATATATATTTTAAACCCACTGGATCTACTCTGCCATTGCAATCTGCATGTCCTAAATACATTGTACAGTCAGCATTGTCTCCAGCTATCCAACATACATACACAAAGAAGGAGAGGTCGGATGTCTCCACTATGAGCTCTTCCACGGAGTCCAACATCTTAGTATGAAAGACAATGAGGTTCATCACCTTGGCAAGATCATGATTCTCCCGCAGTTGCAATGGGACCTTAGTGGCACTGGTATATGCCTGGTGGAAGAAAGAATCCATTATTATACCTATCATTTTAAATTCTCAGAGTAGGATATAACTGATATAAATGGTAGACTGGCAGGGCAACTTACATATATATGTCCATTATCAGATCATCAGATTATGTGATATAGCTTTATAGGGCAATGTAATATTTTGAGAGAAAAACAGATGGAAGCCCCATTTTATTTATAATCTCAATATATATATAGCTGCCCATCTCACAAATTATGAATTTGGGCAGCAAGCACAGGATTAAAAAATCAACACAATTGTTCTCAGGATCTTCCAATCTCTTCAGGTATCAGATAACCCATTTTTAACATCCCTTTATTTATTATATTGATTTATATAGCCACCAATTTGCAAATTGTGAGTTTGGATGGCCAATATAGAAAAAGAAAAAAAAAGTAAAAAACACTTATGATGCTGATAGTGATAAAACAATATACTTGTAACTGATGCCAATTAGTCTAGAATAGCTCACCCAATGCATAAAATTTAGCAATATAGTTAACCAATGAAGAACAGGCTGATACCTTAAGCTAGATCAGGGCTTCCAATCTTTTCATGTTTCAATTCTCTCCCTATCTTTAAAAATGCCTAACAAATTATGATGTTGTCAATTCTCACTCTCATCTAGAAATCTCCCACAAGAATGCTGAGATTTTTCAACATTTGGCATTCTACCTTAGTCTTTATTTTATTTAATTTGGAAGAATGCTATGGGTGGTTTTAAGGCATAACCAATGCCTTGGTGTCTAAGGCTGCTATTTTGCCAGTGTATTACGAAGTGTTTACCAATGGAAATGCTGATAGTGCTAGAAAAAGAACTTTTCTCCACTGGGATGTCCAAATTCTTGACAGACAACTGAAAATGATACAACTAACTAAAAGGGGGACTATTTGAAACCCTCTAGAATCTGATAGGCCAGTAATTTCATATTTGCTCTACAAATAGCAATAGCACTTAGACTTATATACCACTTCATATGCTTTGCAGACCTCTCTAAGCAGTTTACAGAGTCAGCATATTGCCCCCAACAATCTAGGTCCTCATTTTATCCATCTCAGAAGGATGAAAGGCTGAGTCAACCCTTGAGCATGTCAGGATCGAACTGCTGGCAGTGAGCAGTGGAATTAGCCTGCAATACCACATTCTAGCCACTGTGCCACCATCTTTCAAATGCTTTCTCAAGCTGACAACAATATCAGCAAAATGTTTTTTAAAGCTCCTTTAGTATAAACTGCATTTGAATGCTTGCAATTTACATTGCATTGGTTCAAAGTGTCCTGTGTTGTGTCTGCACAGGCGTGGGCAGAGTTTTCTATCTGGTCCGCCCATGTTGCGCTGACTGCCAGCAGCTGATTGGCTGCTGGAAGGACGATCCCTGATTGGCTAAAGGCAAGTTCAATTTGATTGGTTGCAGGCAGGGCCGCATGAAGTATAAAATGAGCAGCCCGCCTGCAGCCGCATGTCTTTTTGCCGGCTAAATAAAGGGCTCCCTCGCAATCATCTAGTCGTTCCTTTTTTCGCAAATTTCTACCGATCCGCACAATCTAACATCCTGTATGTATATTTATGTAAGTCCCTCCCCCCTGCCTGCCATTGGATAGAAAGGGTTAAGTTGTTGAACAATGGCAACGAAGAGATTCGTTTTCTTCTTGTCTATAATCTCCCTTTGTTTAGCAGCAATTTTTCCCCAGCTTATCCCCTAAGCAAATTCTAGGAAAAGTTACCTTTTGAAATGTACACTTTGAAAAGATAAACACAAGAGTGACTACCCAGTCATTTCTCCTTCTCTGCCTGCAGAATTCTCACTGTGTGACGAGCACAATGTGCAGCCCAGGTCTCCATTACTCACTCCCAATGAATAGAGGGAGCTACAGGCAATACAAAATCCTAATAGGGCATAAAATATTCCAAACATCCTAGGAGACATTATGGGAGAAAAGGGAAGAAAGGGGAGAAAAGCTGACTGGAGAGTTTTTACCTGTAGTCTGAACCAATCCAATCGCAGTCCTTTGAATTCAAATTTCTCCTTGACATCAACTGCAAAAGACAAGCATGGGGTGGGGGAGGAGGCAGACAACATTTACTGAAAGAGCCTCAGGGATTTTCTTCTTCTTGTTTTAAGGATGAACAAAAAAAATTCAAGGTCAAGTAGAGTGAGGTTTTGCCACTGAAAGAATTATTGGCTGTGCACAGCTCTCTCCACAACAGTGTAAAGACTATGTAAGGACTTCGCTTCTGAAGCTAGTATATCTGTAGCTTTGGTATAGTCCTACTAGCATCCAACCAATCCCACATGTAAGAAACTATGGTCGGGGGGGGGGGGGGGAATCTACAAAAAATCTGAACCAAGTTTCTTTCAATGTCTAAGGCAGAGGTAAAGAACTACAGCCTCTTTATGACTGGTAGACTTCAACTCCCAGAATTCTACCAGAATGCTGGCTCAAGAATTCTGGGAGTTGAAGTCCACAGGTCATAAAAGGGCCATACTGTAGTTCCTCACCCCGGTGAGGTAATGTGCAGACAAAGTAAACACACAGCATCCGTAGTATGTGCCTATTATAAAATCCCAAACCTTTTTCTGGCATCATGTTTGAATTACTCTTGTAGGGAGAGCTTTATATAGACCTCTTGAAGTATGAACCTTCTGCACTGAGGGCAGGCAAAAGAGACAGAGAAACTTCTAGCTGAAAAGCGTCATTACCCTGTTTGACAGTCAGGGATGTGAGTGTGTTGACAAAAGCTGACATAATCACCGATTCCTCTTCAGGGCACACAGTCAGGTCCTGCATGAGACAAAAGGGCTTAGAGTGGAGGCAACAATTTGTTATTTGGTGGTTTGTTTACACTGAACTTTACCGCATGTAATTATTTAAAGGAATTGTGCTGTCCGATTTAATGCTGTATCTCGCCTGAAGTATGTTCAGAAAGAGAAGCAACCATCAATATAAGTAACAGATGCTTCAAGGCAAGGAAATCATTTTAAAGGGCTCTACTGACTCCCTTTTCTAATTTGTGACTTGTGAAGCAGCTTCACTTCTATTGAAAAAAATAAGGCAGATTCCATCTAATTCATCCACTCTGACAGCAGATAAAGATTTTTGCCAATATCCAGATACTTTTTCTTTCTTCTGTTCAATTGTATTTGATTCTCATAAACTGCCTGGACAAATCCCGGCAGTTTTCTTGGTTTTTCCATTGTCTCTTTCCTAAGACTGAAAGAAAGTGACTGGCCCAAAGTCACTCAATTGCCTTTGTGCCCAAGATGAACCTAGAATTCATCATCTTCTGGTTTCTAACATCATAACTTAACTATCTATTTGTTTGTTTATATACCACCTTTATTATTTTTATAAACAACTCAAAGCACCAAACATATCTGATTACTCATTCCTCCTATTTTCCCCACAACAATAACTTATGAACTGGACTGGGCTGAGAATGAATGACTGGCTCAAAGTCACTCAGCCGGCGAGTTTAATACTTAATTTAATACTTCACGTTCTTTTTTTCTACCCAAACTTTTTGATCTCTTTAGGACAGAGGTTATTCATTAGGTCCTGCTCCAATTCCCCCAGACACCATGCCACTGACTTCAGTTCTGTGCTGTTTTCATACCTGTATGACATTACCAAGCACCTGGGCATCAAAGCGTGACAAATATTGTACATGGTATCGTTGAATGACATTTTGGTGCTGTTTAAGCAAGCTGCGGAGTCGTTCCATCAGAAACAGCAGCTCGGCCAAGCAGCTGTGAGGAAAATAAAATAAGATTTTGGAAGAAGCATTAGCAGTCTTCCCTGAGATTCTTTTTGCTGCTACAAAGCTGATTTTTGCCACCACTAGCTCCCCCCCACACACACACAACAAATAGATCTGCTAATCTACCCTTCATACCCTTACTACAAAAATCCACCCTCTTGAAAGAATTATAGTACAATATTCGGGTCTCCTAACCCTTTCCATGCTGTGCCCAGATGCAAACAACTTAACAAAGAGATACACAAGCTGGGAGCCAAGGGATGCACAAAGAGAGTAAGGGGATAGATCAATTGTTCCCCAACAGGAAACATTCCCATGAAGATGCTGCCTTTCTGTGCCTGATCTTGCCTTCTTTGTGTGCCAAGTTTGTGTATCTTTTCCACACACAAAAGCTGGGTTTGTGTTTGGTTTGCATGCTTCTTAATTTACTTTAAACCTGGTAATTAGTTGAGATGCGAGAGGATGAAAATTGCATTACAATCCA
Organism: Myanophis thanlyinensis; assembly: GCA_017656035.1. Taxonomy (NCBI): domain Eukaryota; kingdom Metazoa; phylum Chordata; class Lepidosauria; order Squamata; family Homalopsidae; genus Myanophis; species Myanophis thanlyinensis. The sequence continues at coordinate 8,430 of JAEANM010021014.1, forward strand.
ACAGTTAAAAAATGACTTTCAATAGAATAAATCTTCCAGTAACTCAATTCAGTTCATCTCCTTTTTTTTTTTTTTTTTTGCAGTGATGTTTATGGTATGGTATAAAAACTGCTGCAGCCTCCAGTACGCAAATCTACCCTAAAGTGGAGCATTTAGTTGACCAGACACAACAGATAAATGACCCTATGCATACATGTGAGGAGTTGACCAGTAATAGTAGCCATGCATGCACCTGTAAGTGAGGGTCTCCTCTCTCAAAACTCTCCTGTCACAGCTATGCTAACTACTGGTTTGTTTCTATTTCAGGACTATTTTGTCCTAAGTCCTATTCTACTTCCCAAAGAGCTTTCATCTATTGTAATGCCCCTGCCAGAGGTAAATCGTTAATTCAGTCTGCAGCAAGATTACCTTGTAACAAAAAACCTGCCAAAACCTGTAAGGAGAGGTATCTTTTCATTTCCCGTCCACCTCCACATCAAGTACATCTGAACATTCCCCTCCCACCCTTCCTTTGTGAATTGGAGAGACTCAATCTTTATTGTTCTCTTTGCTTCCCACTACCCATTAGTGCAGCTTGCAAGTTGCAATTGGTAAAAACAATGCAGACTGAGAAAAAGCAAACTGAAGTTACTCACAATTCTATGAGTTTGGGTTGCAAATCCAGCAGGCTGTAGTATCAGGGCTCATAAACACAAGTTTCGCCATCATGTTAAGCTATATAGGCTATTTGGCCAGTTGTTTAATGGGTGCTTTTAACTCCTGCAACTTGTAGGCTATGACTTAAGTTTTTATGTGTAGATCAGGCCTTATAGCCGATAAATTAAATCATAATTTAGCACCACATTAATACATTCCAATATGAAATGTGAACATTTATCTCCTGAAGAGAAGAAAGGATGATTTTCAAGTGGTCTTTTCCATCCCTTGTAAAGATTTAGAGTAGGGGTGTCAAACTCAAGATCCGGGGGCCGGATCCAGCCCACAGGGTGCTTAGATCTGGCCCATGGGGCCATTCTGGAAACTGGAAGACTGGCCTGTGATGGCTCTGTCCACGAAAACGGAACTCATGAGGGTTGCGGGTGACTTTCCTGAGCTCTGTTTTCACTGGCAGAGGGTTGCAAGAGGCCATTGCAGGTGAAAATGGAGTTCAGGAGCCCATTTTCGCTGTCAGAGCACTCAGGCCGCCACAGGCACCCCCGACACGAGTGATGTTGGGTTGACCTTGCCCACCCTGGCCACGTCCATCATGACCCCTAAGTCAAACACAACCCTGATGCAGCCCTCAATGAAATTGAATTTGACACCCCTGGTTTAGAGCTTGCATTTCTAACAATGGTGTAGAACAGGACATTTTGGCAGCTATAATGACCCACATAAGTTCATTAACTTCGAAAGTTTTAGATTTTACCTCAAGTCTAAACTTCCAATCCTTGGATGACACTTCTCCAACCTGATCAATACCTGTCAGTGAATTCCTCTTGGTTCTTGCCTTTGTGGTCACTGTGTCTGCACAGCCAGGCAACCTCATCCCGGCAGAATGACAGAGCCATGAAGATATAAATAGCCTATTAATATTGAAAGGAAGGGAGGATTATCAGTCAAAAGAGAGTTGAACATCTCATTCCAAGTAGAATTCTCAGTTTATGAAAATTATGTTCATTTTCTTCAAAGATTTTAGAGTAGACAGGTGAACATATCTCAATACTACAAATAGCTTCCCCCAATCTCTGTTCTATTGTGAATTCTGGGTCAAAATAACAGAGTGATTTAAAGCGTGAAAAAGAACATTTAAAGAAGTGAAGAACCTGAAATCGGCAGACCAATTATTACAATTGCTGGAATCAGTATAAAGAGCCACATTTAGTTCTGGTTCATGTTCTCTCCATATGTCAAAGATTTCTTCATGACTAAAGTGACGAAGGAAAGAGGAACAAGGGAAGCAAGTAGATGAGACAGAAGAGAAAAAAACTGAATGAAGAAATATTTGTAAGACAGAAATGGTAGGCCACAGATTCCAGCAATGCTCATTACTGTAGTTAGGTAAAACAGTGTTTTAAAACTTTTTCTCTCCCAGAATCTCTTCCCAATTTTAAAAATCAAGGAGGATCTCAAAAGAGTTTTTGTTTGTGTGGTTTACATTTATCAATATTTATCATATTTGGAACTAAATGTATTTGCTGCCGTTATTACTTTACACGATGGCTTGATTGGACTTCTTTATTATATGGTTTTTTTAACATAAACTGACAAATAATGTTAACTTTGTAGACCCTTGAAAGGGATGAGTTCTGAGACTACACTTTAAGAAACATTGAGGTAGAATAACAGAATCTTGAAAGCTTATCAAATTTTTGAGAATCTTATACTAAACAAAATCAACATGGCATTGTTTAGAGTTTATACTAAAAAAAATGAAGATGACTTTTAATTTCTCAAATTCCCTTCTATCCTAGGGCTATGTAATTCCTCCTTCAAGGTCTCCTTTAATAACTCACTCCTTTTTTCCCCTCTTTAATGGCTCTCTATATAGCTTCCCAAGATCAGATCAATGTTCTTTTACCAGATAGGAATATTTATGTCCCTTGGTAGTTATTTTGGGTACCGCCTTTGTTACATGCATTCTGGAGCACTTCTCCAGCCTGGTGCCTTTCCATAGTTCATACCAATTTCCATAACCCTTAGAGCACCTGTTTGCTAGGATGGTTACAGAAAGGGGAGAAAAGCAGCTAGGTAGGGCAACACAGAAAAAAACAAAAACAAAAAGCAGACAGGCAAGGGTGTAAATTTTCCATTCTTTAAATCACTTTGTTATTTTACCCAGGATCCCTGCAGAATGCATTTAGAAAAGCTTGCCACTGGTAAGTATAATATAGCACACCAACAAGAAAAATGCCTTGAGGCTGACCAAATATTTCATCAAGTTAATTCAGCCAGGAAGCCGAGGTATAGATTATTATTATTTTTTTCATTCGCTTGTTAAAACTAAGGGTGTCAAACATCAGGCACTGACAGCACAAAAACCTTCTCTTTTTAAAACGTGTTTCCATTCCGCTGAGGTCCTATTAACTGAGCATCAGTTATTGACAAAACACAAGCCATTATTAGAGACAGTGACCGGGGCACATCAAATCAAGAACCAGGTAAGCCAATGCAGGTGTATGAATACGATAATATGATAGTCCTCAACTTACAACCACAACTGCACCTGGTTTTATAACCTTCCTTGCCACGATTGACAAGAGAATCACTGCACTGGTAAAGTGAACTGTGTGACTGTTAAGCTTTCCCTGCTGACTTTGTTTGCCAGAAGCTGGCTGGGAAGGTTGCAAATAGCTTTGATCCCAGGGCAATGCAATTGTTGTAAATACATGCCAATTGTCAAGCGCCTGAATTCTGATCATGTGACCATGGGATGCTGTGATGGGCCAGTGGTTTTTTTTTTCAGCGCTGTTGTAACTTTTAAGGTTTAAGGTTTTATTTGATTTATATACTGCCCCCTCTCCCTAGGGACTCGGGGCAGTGCACAGCCAATAA
>JAEANM010021016.1:0-11963 GCA_017656035.1 Myanophis thanlyinensis
ATTGGCTGTGAACTGCCCCGAGTCCTTCGGGAGAGGGGGCGGTATATAAATCAAATAAATAAATAAAATAAATAAATTCCACAAAGAGGCTGGGGTTTAGATTAGTCATCCACCATGAGAACTACCCCCTGCAGATCAATTGGCTTTCCTATCCTTGGATTGCTATTTCCCTGGCACCTTGTGAATGCCACAAGGATCCTTAATTTGTTTTAGTATTTAAAGGCTCTTAATTGTTCTGCCTGATCTGATGCCCTTCAAACCATTGGAATACAATTATAATTCAAAGGCACCAAGATTTACTATTACAATGCTTAGAATTATGGAAATTGCTGTTCAGCAACTTGCAAGTCATGGGGCTGGAAAACATTGTCCTGACCTATACTATCTTTAAAGTCCACTTCTAGTTAAGTTTCTTTTGTTTGTAATATACAGAATAACAGTTGGAAGGGACCTTAGATGTCTTCTAGTCTAACCCCCTGCCCAAGCAGGAGACCCAGACAAATGACTGTGCAATCTCTTCTTAGAAACTTCCAGTGTTGGAGCACCTTCAGAAGCACAACTTCTGAAGGCAAGCTGTTCCACTGATTGTTATAACTGGATCTCTCTTCGATAAATTCCATCTGCTACTTACCTTGTCCTCTGGTGTTTCTTTGTCACAGCCGTCTCAAATATTGGAAAACTACTACCATGTCACCACCAGCCCCTCTCTTCATTACACTTGACATATCAATTCCTGCAACCATCATGTTTCAGCCATAAAATCGTATAAAATAGCACTCATAATAATACACATAACATCATATAAGATAGCACTATTCCAAAAGTGCATTAGCTTCTAGATAACTTCTTAGAAAATCTTTGCTCACCTGTGATAACCTGATCATCAGATATGCTCCCATGCTTATTTCAAAGCTTCCTCACAAACATATGTTAATAATATATTCTGCTCACACAGAACATCTATAGCTTCCTAATAAGATAGCCAACGTTCCCTGAAATATTCAGCTTTTTCACTTTAGTCTCAGCTCTGTTGGGTCAGACCAGATACCCACTTACAATACAATACATGCTTTTCCATACGTGCACATATGCCTGAGATTTATGCATTAAGTGTCACGCTAAAAAGTGAGACATGCAGCAGCATTGGTTTTTAGGAAGAATGCTATTATTAAAAGGGTTTAATAAATGCCACAGCAGTTTGGAAAAAAAACAAACACCAATTCTTGTTGGAGAAAGGCCCAAGTGAAACTCCGCCGACTGTCGTGGTTGTGGGAGGAGAGCCAGTGTTTCTCAACCTTAACGACTTTAAAAAAAGCGTGGACTTCAACTCCCAGGATTCCCCAGCAGGCATGAGTTCTACGCTACGGCAACCAAATCGCGGGAGGAGTCTGTCGCAAGAGGACGTGACTATGCGGGGCTGGGGCCGTAAAAGGCTCGAGAAAGGGAACCACGTGGGAGCCGGAGTAGGAAGTTTGCAGAGATGGGGAAGAGGAAAGCTCGCCAACAGCGGCAGCAGCTGATCAGCCACTTAAGCAAGAAGCAAAAGAAGCACCTCAAGGATTTTGGGGAGGAGCACCCTTTTTATGATCGGTAAGCCGGGTTCAAAAACTGCCTCTCTGAGCCGAGAGCTGACGGCGCCCATTGCATCATTTCCTTGCATCATTTCCCCGGAGTCTTTATTTGTGCCCATTGAGATACGTTCCGTCTCGTCATTTCGCACCCTTCTCTGTCAAAGAAGCAGGCAGGACTTGCGTGAGTTACTTCCGAGTAGCAAAGCGTTAAGTACCTGTCTGGACGTGGACACCTTTCCTTCCCTGTTTTATTGTCTGTATTGCTTCTTTCTCTCTTGTATCTATATTCCTGCGACTCATTGTCAGCAAAAATCTCTGCTAGTTGTAGACCCATGAATGGCTTAGTTCTGGAGGGTGTAAAATGCCAACATATTGTGTAGGCTAAGGAAAACATAACTGTGCTTTATAACCCCAAAGAGCATACTGAGAATACTGCTCTATGAAATGAAGGCCAAGATATCCTTAATTTCATAGACCACCCACCCACTGCACTGTGGTAATGAGGAGATAAACCTCCCCTTCTCTGCCCCCAAACCAAATGTAATGGAAGTTAAATCTTATATTTTTATCACCAGACTGCAGCAGGCTACTAAGCAACCATATAGCCCTGACCATATAAACCTGGTTTCCAGGGTCTCTGCTTGTGCTCTTGCAGGTAGTTGAGAAGGTTGGCAAGTAGTCGTTCATTTTTGCAGAAGTAGATTAATCTAAGGGGAGAGGCTGTTGAAAGTGTATGATCCAAGTATCGGTTTTTTGTTATAGGGCATTCATTCCACTATCATTTTGTTCAGGCATTTTGTGCATTTCTAATGTTTCGAGAAAGCATTATGTTTGTCTTAATCCGAAGAGTTCTTGCCAGGAAATAAAACTTATAAAGCTCACTGACACTAATGAAATAACCATAGAGATGCAATGCCCAGGAACTGGGTTGTTTTAAGTATTGTACACTGTCCAGAGTCACATTCATATTCTATGCAAATATGATAAATTGGATGGGGCAGCAAATGTTCTGGCCACTTGAGAGTCAGCAAGTTGAAGCATGTTTTCCTGAAGTTCTTTTTGGTGTGCCCTGAATTGTCTGCTTGAGAAGTTTTGTGTTATTTCATACCAGAACATGTGAAGCCAATTTCAGATTGATTCAGCAACAGCTAGAGATGAACCTGGTGGTAATATTATGATAATATGTCTTTTTCAAATGGTTAGTAGGTCATCTTTGTCCCATATCAAGCAGCATGTGTGAATGGACCATATAATAGAATTCCATAAGTGGACATCACAGCAAATAGATCTCCCATACTTTGAAGGCCATTGTTCAATCAATACAGCATTATGCATTTCTTAATTTGCTAAAATATGTATTCTTTTAGTTCAGTTATTATGCCTTGTAACATTTTTAGGTTTATCAGATAGTGAAACGGAAGTAATTTAAATTATTTCTTTTCAGGGTTTCTGGGAAAGAAAAACCAACTCAGATTTGTGAACTGGTAGGAATATTGCTATCCTTTATCATATTTCCTTGTTTTATTTTATTACTAATGAATAAAATTAATAAGAAATTTATAAAGCACACTATTTGGCTAATTCTGTAAAACACATTTGCAATTACTGAAGTAAAAGGTTCCCATTGCTTTCTTTGCTTTTGTTGTGTTCATGCCAGATGGCAAAATCTTTTTTTTTTTTTCATTGTAAATTGCATTTTTTTTTACAGTTTTGTATTTTTATTGTACTAATAATGCAGCAAATTTCCAATGGCATTTCCACTCCCTTTCAGCAATATTTGCTATAATCAGGGCTATATAACCTGGAATTCCAGGATCACATGTGTCTAAACACTTTGAAGTTTATATTTTTTATCATTTTAAATTTTAACAATTTTTAAAAATTGTATTTTTAATATCAGAGAAAATAACGTTGACTAAATGGAGAAAACTGTATGGCAGTAGAAAAGATATGCTGAATTTTTAACTGTAGGACATGCCTATGACAATTTAAAAATAATACTTACACATAGATTTCCATATTTTTGTCTAAGTACCTTCCTTGGCCAACAACTCCATTATTCTCATATTGTCTAGGGATTCAGAAATAAGCAATAGATCTGAGGGCACTTGCTTCAGGAAGGTTGATCTTACGTGTAATGATCTAGGCTCAGTATTATCATAGTTAATAAAAAAGAATTAACTTTCTTTAGTAAAATTCGAAACAAATTTAAAATTTAAATTTGTAGAATTTAAATACTAGAGAATGTTTTGAAATTGTTTGGCAAAGACCAGACATGGCTTACCAGCATCTTTCCTAATTGGTCATTGGTAAGTATTGCTGCTGAAAGTTGAATTTCATTAACATCTGGAACACTACAGGTTATTCATCTCTAATATAGGCTACTAATACTCTAAACCTGCATAAAAATGTCTTGTGTTTATATTGTCTAGTGTATGTACTGGAATATTTTTCTATTTCCATTATTAGAATGAAAATTCTGAGCAATCCAGCTCAGAAAATGATGTGGAAAGTGATTCAGAACAAATCCCAGTGTATCACAAACTACTGGCAACGTTAAAAACATCTATCTGTTCAGACAATGAAGATGAAGGAGATGAATCAGAAGATAGTTCCCAAGAAGATACCGAAGTGGACAGTGATGAGCTTGGGGATGAGAAAGAAACGGAGAATGATGACAACGAAATAAAAGTGCCTCACCAAGAATCAGGTATTCCTGTTTGTTTTCTTTTGTTATATATGGTGGTTTCTAAGGGATTCCAAATGGATGCATAGGAACACTTTCTATTTTAACATTTATTTCTGTAAAACCATCCTGGGGGGTAGGGGTGGGAAATCAATGTGTTCTAAGAGAAAAATGAAATATTGCAAGGAAAGTTCTGGGTTTGCTTGCAGCTAATTAGATGAAAATCCATGGAGTAAGGAACAGTGAAATATCCTAGATTTCTATTGTTATTTTTTTCCAAATAAATCAACTTTATTAAATCTGACAAAGGGAATTATCCTTCATTTCAATAGTAGGAGGTACTTATTTCCAAGAAATTCCAATAGGCAGGCAAGAATTGGCTTCTTCCTATCAATACTCCAATTGGAGGATTGAAAATTGAAATTAGTATTTTAAGACAAGCATTGCAATATAGTGTGTATTTATACTTAAATTGCATTGTTTTCAATAAGGTTTGTTTTTTAGTATGCCTATCACTAAAATAGCTTGAAAGGGAAAAACTGGGTATATTATTTAGGAAGTAGAGGTAATAATAGAACTATGAGATCTGTGGTACAAAAATATGGATGACTTAGTTGATAAAAAGAGGTCCTTAGTATTTGTTACTCCCATCTAATAATCACTGGATAGCCCTAGATAACAGTAATAAAACAGATTCAATCCCTGTTTGGTTCTATTTGTTAGGGGTTTAAAATCTATTAGATGGCAGCTAAGGCATACATAAAACTTTTAACTCTTTCATCCCATGCAGTGATTAGTTAGACTTTTGCATTCCAAAAGTCTGGTACCGAAAGGTACTGCTTCAAAAGCAACTGGACTTTCTTTGTTTTTTCCTATTGCCTTTTCAAAAAGCAAGTTTGGAACAATCATGACCTGGTTGATTGAGAATCTCCATATAACCTTAGTTAATCTGAAAGCGATCTGTATAGCCTGGTTCTTGGTGTTGGACTACAGTTCTTATTTTACAGAGCCTCTAAGGGAAATGCTTACAATGCTTGGAATACTGGGAGATGTAGTTCAATTCATCTTTCATCTCTCCATTGGTGAACATTGATCTAAGGGAAAAAGGCAGAAAACAAAGAGGGAGATACTTTCTTAGAGGAGAGGAAAAGAATTATTTTAAGATAATTGTTAAGAATTATCACTGTTGTATTAATTGATTGTAATTGGCTCCCAACTAGTAATTTAAGATTAAATGGAAGATTAAACTTTCTTTTTAAAAGGAACATCAAATTGCTGATCTCAAACCAATCATGGACATTGGCTCTTGAACAAATGCAACCTGTTTCTCTGTTTCTTTTTGTTTGTTCTAAATAAAGAAACATCCCTAGTGGAAAATAGTGAAGAGGAGCCTACAGGTTCAGATGCTGTTCCGGATTTACAGTGTGAAGCTGCTGAAGAGTGTACAGATGTCCAACTTGAACTTGAGTTTAATTTGGAAACCAATTTTATAGATGAAGAGTGTGCTACAGATCTCACTACAGATCTCAAAGAAAGAACATCATCTGCAAAAGTAACAGATGGTAATGTCATAGTTGTCTGATTTAAAAACAAAAATAACAAAGGAAGGAGGACCATTTACAAATTGACTTGTGTATTTCTTAAACCAGGATTCTGCAATTTAGGAATTGGAGCTTAAACATTTACTAAGTGGTCTATTTTTCGGTGTATAAGGTGCTCTGGAGTATAAAATGCACCTAGCTTTTGGGGAGGAAAACAAGAATTTTTTTTTTGCCTCTGCTTCCCAGCAATTTGCTTCTAAACAGCCAACAGCTTAGTCAGTTTCAGCACAGCCTGATTTAGCATGAGTAAGAGCAGATGATTGGCAGTTGGATCTTCCACCTGGAATACTGATGATCAACTGTTCCAGGCTGCGAGGATCATTGGAGCCTTATTGCCGCATCCGTATGCCCCATTTTTGGGCCGTTTTTGGGACGAAAACAGGCCGGTGGATAGGTGGGGCTTTGGCAACATTTGCTGTATAAGACGCACATACATTTTCATCCACTTTTTTTTTGGGGGGGAGGGAATACATCTTATACACCAAAAAATATAGTAAACTTGTTCATAGAAACCAGACAGTCCCTAATAATCTCTTTGTTTACCTTGGATTGATGTTTTTGTCAGTTCATCTGCTTATTTCTATTTTAATACTCCCTTTAAGAGGAAGAGAGATGGATTACCACACACTTGCACTGATGGTGTTACCTAGTTGGATAATAAAATGTCTGCAAGTAAACAACTAAGTTCAGGAACACCAAGGACTCCACAACCCTGATCTATATACTGTATATTCTCTTCTATTGGATAATTTGGAATACTTGCTATCTTCTTTTGAGTATTTGAAAAGTAAATCCTATTCTTGGTTTCTGAAACAGTCTGTCAGAAACATATGTTTATTTCTTGACACAGATCCATTTAAATGCCACATGGATAAAGAGCTAGAAGAAAAAGAAATAGATAAAAGTGTTGTGTGCTCAAAATTGACCAGTCAAGTTGAGGTAATGTATCCTTGAGCCTTCTCAAAATCAGGGCAGGATTATGGTCTTTGAGTGGCTGCTGAAGCTGGTTCCAGAAAAATAGATGGGATAGGTTGGTTGGAAAGGTGTATTAAATACAACTGATATGCCCATATTATTTGTGAATGTCCTCATTAATGTTATAATGTGGCATCTTATTTTGAATTTATTTTGCAGCCTTGAGGGTCAGATTGTGTACTCTATTTTTTGAGGCCTGCAGGAGGTTGCAAGGAGAGGAATGGGTTCAGGAGTGTCTTACAGGGATGGGGTCAAAAACAACACCCTTTTAGCATGTGGGTCTTTGGGTGCTTGGTTGTGGATGCCATGATGACACCCTTGACGTCTTGGGCCACGCTCTGTGGATACCCTGAACAGTGTACGTTTGTATATATAGCTCAGGATTTCATCATTTGGGAGAGGCTAAGCTGAAGTTCTGTTGCCTTATATTTTTTTTTCTTTTCTTTTGTCAGTGGCCAGTACTGGGTCAATTAGTTTTTTCTTCCAAGTTGGAGAAATTTGGAGTGATTAATCCAAGTAAAGAAGTTGATCTGAAACATCTTCATCTTTGCAAGCCATTAAAGTCAACTTGGCCAAAAGTGAACAGACAATTGCTTTCTGCTCAGACAAAATCAAAAGACCAGCTATTTAGCCCACTGCAGCAAGAGCTCTTCTGCATTATGAATTCATACAAGGATTTGTTTTACCCAGGAAGGACTGCTTTAAAAAATGGGGAAGAAGTGCGGCATGTCTATTGCCTACATGCGTTGAACCACGTTTTGAAGGCTAACACACAGGTGCTTAGCAACAATGCCAAGCGACGGGAACAAGAAACTGGAATGGATGAGGATGCTTTCAGGGATCAAGGACTCACTAGACCAAAGGTGAAAAAAAAACCCTTAGTATACGTTCATCACCTGGAAGCCATACATTTATCAATATCCTAAAATGAGAGTCTCCACTGCAGATAGCTGAAAGCACAGCCAACTAAATAGATTTGCAATGTCCTTGCAGATCACACTAAATAAGAATATAGCACTTTTTAAAAATGAAAGTGATAGATAAGAAATTTCTATAGTTACCCTAGTTGCCCCCACCCCAAAAGTTAAGAAAATGTCATGCATTTAAATAATAGAATAATTGAATTTGCATTTTCCTGACAAGGTGTTGATGGTGGTCCCCTTCCGAGAATCTGCTTTACGTGTAATCCATATTTTAATTGCCCTCCTTGAATCCGCAAGTGAAAAGAAAATTGATGTTAGTAATAAAAAACGGTTTAAGGGGGAATTTGGTTCAGACCCAGAAGAGAAGCCGCCAAATCTGAAAAGGCCTGAAGATTATGAAGCCACTTTTGCTGGAAACATTGATGACCATTTCAGGATAGGTAATATTTAATGTTTTTTTATATCTTTTGATACTGCTGTGGTTACAGTGTTATAATTTGTACAAATTGTTTCTACTTTGTATTCTGTTTGTAGGGTACAGTAATAGAAGTTACAGTTAAAAATGAAATCTGGGTAAACGTTAATAAATAAAACATAAGCCAGGAGTCATAGGTAATTTTGAACAAGATTTTGGAAATCTGGTCTCTCAGGTTCAAATAACTTTTTAAGTTAATCTACCCTCCCAGAGGGAAATAATGACTGGCATGCACCAGCTTCTTTCATTATGGTTTAAAATAATGTTTGACTACATCCAGTTTTTGTTTTTTGTTTTCTTTTGTTGGATTTTTCTGAGGGAATAATCTTTGTGAATCCAATTTTGTGTCATTCTTAAAAGGGCTTCATTACAACCTTCATTTTAACATTTTGCCTTAAAGATGGCTCATCCACTGTAAAATTCCTAAAGGGGGATTAATTGGATAAATCAGTAGCTTCTTGAGGGTTGGATTCACAACCTGCTACCTTCCAGATATTTTGCATACTTTCCTCAATTCATTAGGCCAGTGTTTCTCAATCTTGGTGACCTTAAGATGTTTGGACTTCAACTCCCAGAATTCCCCAGCCAGCAGAAACTTCAACTCCCAGAATTCCCCAGCCAGCTTTCCCCAGCAAAGCTGGCTGGGGAATTCTGGGAATTGAAGTCCAAACATCTTAAGGTCACCAAGATTGAGAAACACTGCGTTAGGCCATTCTGATTAGAGTAGATGGGAATTGTTACAGAATGTTTGGAGGGCTTCAGGTTCCCTGTAGCATCTGGGAATCTCTTTTGCCCATCACAAAATGTGAAATTTCCCTTAACTCTTATGGGATATTATAAGCAAGAATCCTATGATTAAACATATAATCAGAGACTGGCTGATATGTGTGTATTGCATCTGGGCAGGTGTTGCGGTTCTTCAGAAGAGCATGCGGTTGTATGCCCCATTTTATTCCTCGGACATTATCATTGCCTCTCCCCTTGGCTTGAGGACTGTGATAGGAGCTGAAGGAGAGAACAAGCGAGACTATGATTTCCTGTCCTCAATAGAAATTCTTATAATTGATGAAGCTGACATTTACCTGATGCAAAACTGGGAGCATGTCTTGGTAATCCCTTTTCACTTTTTAAAAACCGGAATATGCTGTGTAACTATAAGAACCAGAAGTGAAATGCCTCACATAGAGGCTAGATTTTAATAGATCTTTAACTGTTTTTCGTCTGAATGAAATATTCCTTAATGTTTTTCTAAAAATGTGTACATTCTTAATGATAAGCATTGCTGAAGGCTTCTATGCTAGAAAATTACAGGGAGTGCTTTCGTGGAGGACTGAGAGGACTGCACAATACTGCTGAAAATCACAGGAAACGGAAAAATAGAAAAAGCTTTTTACTCTCCTATTTTACTCTAGATTGGTTTTTTTTGTTGTTGATTGGTTGAGGATCAACAGCACCAGCAAAAATATTTTTTGTTATGCTTTCCAAAACTAATTAAACATAAACATGTTTCTGTAGACTAGTGGTTCTAGCTATCTGTGGAATTATGGAAGTTGAAATCCTCATATTTTAAAAATTGCCAAGGTTGAGAAACACCACTGTTGACACCAAGATACTGCATATTTTGTAGCAACAGATGTTTTTAATCTTTTAGATGCCGTCTTCAGTGTTGATTAAGTGAAATGGGAGGGGGGATAGGAATTAAAACTTTTTGCAATAGTTGGTGAAGTCTAAACAATCAAAGTACTTGGTGTGCTTATGTAGTTTAATGTACCAAATAACTATTCAGATTGTTTTCTTTTTCATGCAATACATGGACTTTGGGAGAGGTTCTTTGTTTTCCTTTTTCTCTTCACTGAAATACAATGATACGTTCTTACCATGTTTTAACCATTATTCTGCTTGCAGCACATGATTAACCACATTAATCTATTACCTTTGGAATCTCATGGGGTGGATTTTTCACGAGTACGAATGTTCAGTCTGAATAACTGGTCCAAGTATTATCGGCAGACGCTTCTCTTCAGTGCCCTCCATCATCCTCAGATCAGTTCTATCTTCAATAAGCATTGCTTCAATTACAGAGGGCAGGTTAGTTCACCAATATAACAGCAGCCATTGAATTGTTTGGAAGAATATACACTGGGCTCTCATTATTAGCATTATTGTTAAAAGTGAAAGTAGTAATAAGAAATGTTCAGTCCAATATAAAACTTTCTGAAGCCTTGTTTAGTGTACTGGATAAAAGACACCAAACTGGATGTCCATGACTTTTAGTTCCACCATATTTAGTTCTACCATGACAAAGCCAGTTGGATGATCTTGGGCCAGTCACACACACTCAGCCTAGGAAGAAAACAATGGCAAACCACTTTTGAAAACTTTCCAAGAAAACTGCAGAGACGTATTTCACATGGTTTAATGTTCCCAAACAATCTGAACTTTCTGTCAATTGCTGCTTTTATCTTGTGTTATTAAACTGATACTGAATTTTATGATATTTATAATTTACTATCTAAATCATCTTATATCTATATTTACTATCTAAATATATCTTACTAAATATATATTGTATGTAGGTTTTATGTATCCTCTTTAGTATAAATATTCTGGTTCAACATCCCAACTTTCTTGTATAAAACAAACCTTTGTGTAAAATAAGGTTCACAAGTAGAGATCAAATAATTATTCTGCAAGGACAATAATTATATTTTCCCATCTAAATTTGGCAAAAGGAGAGAACAAAAGTATCTGTGGAGAGGAAAGCAGTTCTGAGAAATGGTAGCAGTTGAGACCAGGAAGAACCTGATATTGAACCCATAATGGTAACTCATATACATTCAGCCAGATCACCCATATGAATAAAATATGTGATAGCTCACTTTCTTTGTTATTCCCTATATCTGAACACATGCCAGTGTGCTGATTAATGATATACAGTAGATCATTTCTTCCTGATTTGATCAAAACTCTTTTAACACCAACTAAATTGATTGTTGTCATCACATCTGAGAACAAATTCCATTTATATGTGGCATAACATTTGTTTTGGCATCTTCTCACAAATGGAAAAATAGCTGTTAAATAGGGATGGAAAAACATTAACTATTATAATATTTCAAGTAATTTAGTATTACAAGCAAAATAGAAATGTTTACAGAGAAAATATCTTTCTTCTTATCTTTGGAGGGAGAAGTAATGAAATTTGAAGCCATGCCTACTATTGAGGATTATGTAAAGCAGTATTTCCTACATCATGGTCTTCAGATGCGCATGACATCAGTTCCTATAGTTCCCACCTAGTAGATAATTATTGATCAGTTTTTTGAATGCTATACTTCACTATTATAAACTAGTTGAAAAGGTGGTAAAGAGATTTGATAAATTCTCAGAGAATTTTAAAGAATTCGTAATTAATATTTGTGGCAATTCAATAAAGACTTCCATGTTTATAAAAAGTTTATAAAAAGTAGTAAATCTTAATATCAGATAACTAGCTGTTGCCCTTACCATATCTTGCTGGTTTGTTTCTAAGAGATCTAACAAGTCATTGTTAAACGCCAGTTTCTAAATTAGATTATTCTAGTCTATCAAACCATTTCTTATTTTCTTGACTGAATATTTGGATGTAACACTCCAATCTAATGTTACTTTTATCTCAATTTCAATTTCAAATTTATTGGTCACATACACAGTCATACATGGTACGATATGCAGTGAAATGCTTATGCAACC
>JAEANM010021017.1:0-11963 GCA_017656035.1 Myanophis thanlyinensis
ATACATGCATACATGCATACATACACACATTATTCCACCAGTATGTACATATTGCATGTTGCACTGGCACTGTGAGTCTGTTGTATCAAGTCTAGTCATGGTGTTTTGTGGCATTTAGAAGTCTGACGGCCCATGGATAGAAGCTATTTTTCAGCCTATTCGTCCAGCTGGTTATGCTTCTCTATCTCTTTCCCAATGGTAGAATTATGAAGAAGTGCTGTCCATGGTGAGAGTTATCCCTGAGGATTTTTCTCACTCTGTTGAGACAGCAGGAAATGGCGATTTCCTCCAGTGGGGTTATGGGACAGCCCATGATTTTTTGTACCATGCTCATTACCCTCTGTAGTGCCTTCTTGTCTGCGGTTGTTAAGCCAGCGTACCATACTATGACACAGTATGTGAGGATGTTTTCTATTGTTGACCGGTAGAAGGAAGTCATCAGCTGCTGTGCTACCTGGTTTTTCCATAAGACTCTTAGCAAATGGAGTCTCTGTTGGGCTTTCCTGACCACCTGGTATGTGTTACTTTTCCAGGTGAGGTTATGGCTGAGGTGCACTCCCAGGAATTTGAAGGAAGAAATCCTCTCCACGCTGTCCTCCTTGATATAGACTGGGGCAGCAGGTTCCTCTCTTTGTTTCTGGAAGTCCAACACCATCTCCTTAGTCTTGCTGGTGTTTAGGTGCAGATTGTTTTCTGAGCACCATGTTGTTAGCTTCTGGATTTCTTTCCTATATGCTCTGCCATATAGTTTGAGTCTCCAGTGGGGGAGCATCACAATAGAAATGGTTGATTGATTAGCAACAGATTCCACCTCCCCTCATCCTGCTCCTGCCCTCCCCATCTTTAACTTGCTTGTGTATTAATTTATATTTTTAGTTCATACAATTTTTATCTTTAATGATTGTAAGCTGCCTAGAGTCACCTTGACATAAGATGGGCAGCCAATAATTTTTATAAACAAACAAATAAATTGAGCAGATGATGATGGTAGAATCACCAGAATCAAACAGAAACATGCACATAATCACACACACGCACACAAAACTTGAAGATCATGTTTTTGTAACCTGTCCTCTTTTTATACTCCATCATCAGGGAATATTCTTAAGAAAATGAATTAACTTTTTAATCAGTGTAAGTTTTTAACTTAGTTTTAAAATTAGTGAATGTTATGCAAACAAAAATAGTCAAGTCTGTAATTACAGATTCTTAAGCATTAAGCAGGACCACCCAGTAAATCAATTTAATTAAAGCCTGCCTTTTTATATGCAAACAAATAGTGGAGCAAAACATATGAGTTTGTATTTAAATGGCACAGCATAGTATTTTACAAATACTGATTTATCTCTCAGTTTAATATGTACATAATGGTAAGAGAAAGTATATGTTACTTCAGTTGCTGTAAAAAGTCTGTAACAAATTGTACAATCGTTTGTCAACATAAGTAGGCAAACTTCAGGAATATGGAATCTAGTCAGTTTTGGGTTGATCGCAAGATTGTTTTACAAGATCTTTGAGATCATCCAGCTAAGAGTCACTTGCTGTATAATAATTGTGGGAGGAAGCATATAGCAGCAGTTTCAAGAAGATAGCCATGTTTATTAATTCCATCAAAACCATAGAACATAACACATTTGTTATCACATTTCTTGTGTACTGCCCACTTTTCCAGCCGTATGTAGAATATTATCCTGAGAAATTATAATTATACATTCCCACAGGTATTGCTGGAGGAAAGGAAGGAAAAATGGTGAAAGGAAAGCTGATTGATAGTAAGAATGACTCATAAAGACTTTTCATAGTTAGGCGTAATATGGACATTCCTGCACTGTACAGTTATTTCGGTATGGTAGGAAAACCCTTGATCTTTGTATAAATCCACAAGAAGTAGCATTAAATCTTGTAATTTCTAGCTCTACTGCTTCAGAGTGAATTTTTGCTCTTTAGATATTGGCAATGCAAAATTCCAAAACTAGCGAAGCTTCCTATGGAGCCATTTAAAGGTAAATTATTAATATGATATTCTACACAAAAGGTACTCTGGGTTCTATAAGTCAGGCAATTTTCAGAATGTCAATCATGCCAAATATTTTTGCACCACCTAATTTTTGTGCTCTTCTTTAACTATTAAAAATCAAAATTGCCAGTTTCTTAAAATTGCTCAGTGAATTCACTTGTAAATTTAGTTTTATTTTCAAACTACCTTCTATTCATCTACACCAAGGTCTGGGTTACCATATATATTTTCCTTATATATTGCATTAAAGACATGAAATAATAACAAGCAGTAATTCATTATTTTTGGCCTATTTATGGCCAGTTTGTGGCCTATTCATTACGCTTATCTTTTTTTTTTCCAGTAAAGTTTATCTGGAAAGGATATTAACATTTAATAGGAATTCTCATATTTAATTTAAACAGCCACATCGCAAAAAGCTAATTTATAGCATGCAAGATGCTTTATAGGTAGAAAATTCAACTTATGAAACATCTAGGTTTTTTAGCAAGGTGTGAAGCATTATACTTTAAAAAAAAAAAAAAAGTTCTAGTAGAAAGTAATGGAGGGGAGCCAAAACAGAAAACAGGGACAAGTCTGGAGTATTTCAAAAAACTTAGCAAGTGACAGATGAATGCAGGAATATGTATGTTTCTTTATTTCTTTTTCTTTTAAGGGAATGAAAGTTTCTAGAGGACAAACTTCAAATCGATTTTGGATGACAGTTTTAGCAATTGGCTGCACTCTTCCACATTGTTCAATCTCTTTTAAAATATAGCAAGGTCATGCTAACCCAGACCGCTCATGTCAGACAACAGTACACCTAACACAGTTTCATGTTCCTTGATTACTTGCTTCCAATTTATTCTTTCTTAAGGCCTGTTCTCTAAAATATGACTGAGTACAGTAGATCTTCCCAGGGTACTTCTACATAAAAAAGCTATTTCAGAGATGCCAGAACAAATTATCTTTGCAAATTTTGATATATTGGCATATTCTGTTAGAGGAAATAGATTGTGTAGAACCGTTTCAATCTAAGTTTAGATCTAGTTTTGGCACATAGATATCCTTGGTTGCTTTAGTGCAGGGGTAGGGAACCTGGCTCTTTCATGACTCATGGACTTCAACTTCCAGAATTCCTGAGTCAGCACCTCTTGCCTTAGCTTAGAACCTGAGTCTTAAAAGCTTAAAATGGCTGGCTCAGGAATTCTGGGAGTTGAAGTCCATGAGTCATGAAAGAGCCAAGGTTCCTGACCCCTGCTTTAGTGGCTAGGTAGATATCTTGTTGATATTTTGATTCCCTTAGTAGCTTTTGATTCTGGTCTTTTTGGATTCTTGAATGGATTGACAACTGAAAGCACTTCATGGAAGTTTTGATTTTACTCTTTGGGGTACTGTAAGATGTGATATTGAGACACACTGGGGTCCATAAAGATCCATATTATCTTCCATCTTTAACATCTAAGTGAAGTTGCTGGGAAGAGCATGTGAATTTGAAGCCATTTGCCACTCGTATACTAATGATACCCAGCTGTAGTTTTTCCCAAAGTACATCCAGAACTGGATGTTACTGAAGTCTTTGCACGTCTCCAGACTGTAAAGGCCTGGAGACGTGGGATATGGGAGAACAAACTGATGCTGAACTTGGACAAGACAGAATTGTTGCTGATTTCAGGAATTGGAATTTGGGATTTTGGTGATAAATCTGTCCTGGATGAGCCTGCACTTCTGTGCAGGAACAGCTTCATAGTTTAAGAGGCCTCCACAATCCATCATTGATGCTGTGTAACCACACAGCTGTGATGAGGCGAACCCCTAACTGGAGGAGAGAGAGAGGTTTTGCATTGCTACCCTCAACATTGGAAAACTGAAGTACCCTCTTCCTGCCAGGGCTCTTGAGGAATGCAGCAGCATGGGCAGTGAGCAGCATCTTTGTCTCTCTCTTTTGCAGGCCAAGTTCCAAGCTCACTTTGGTGTACAGATGTTTCATAACTTAAATCCAAGTTACTAGTTGAACTGCCTCCTCCCAAACAGTTTGCTCCACACTCTCGAGGATTCAACAGGGTGCTTTTTAACTGGTCGAATCATGAATATATCAACATATTAGTAGTAGATATCAATAATATAACTTCCTTTTTTGTATTATAAGGCTGTTATTGCAGAAAACTCTCTGTGTGTGTGTATGTACTTATATCCATGTAGAGATAAGCAGAAGATACATTTATAAATAATGTACTGATTCAAACTTCACTATCAGATCAAGTGGAGGATTTCCAGAGACCACTGAGGAACTGAGATGGAGACTACAAGAGACCATTGTGGTCCGTCAGAGCAGCAGCACCAGGAGTGGCCTCAGACAGCCAGGCCTGCAGGAAGTAGCAGCGCCAGGAGAAGCCTCGGGAAACCACACCTACCAGCAGCAGTGCCAGGAGCAGTCTTGGCTAACCAGGCCACCAGAGGCAGCAGCGCCAGGAACGGATCCATAGTGACAACCTTAAGGAACAGCGAGGACTGCTGTGAGTAGCCGTGGGGACATCAGACATCCCATCCCCCTCGCTCTCCCAGAACTTCAAATTATAAATCAAATTGTAAATTTAATTTAATCTTATTCTAATTTCCTAAAGTGTAAATTTCCTACATCTCAATTGTAAATTTTTAATTGAATTTTTATGATCACGAGCGGTTACACAAAGCATTTCACTACATATTGTACCATGTATGATTATGTATGTGATAAATAAAATCTGAATCTGATCTATTAATACTAATTCCTTTATCATCTCAAAGCTATATAGAGAAATAATGTAGAAATATGCATTTTAATAGAAACTAAAATACAATCCCAATTATCTGTATCGGTAGGCATTTTTAGAATGCAGGATTTCCTTTGGAACAGAGATTTGCTAGTGCTAATATTTATGCTTATTTAAAACACAGGTGAGCAATACACAAACTAAGCATAGGCATAAACATGATTTATTCATTTCCCTACACTGTTTGAAATATTGACCTTGCCTTTCAGTCTATAGATTCAGGATTTAGCATTAGATTTCAGTTTGATTCAAATGTTTGAGTTGAGTTTGGCTGAATTTGGGACACAAGAGCAGGTTGCAATAGTCAAGATGGAAGGCAAAGAAGCCAGCAGTAATTATTGCCAATCTTTCTCAGAAAAGGCACAGTTGGTAAACAATTATAACATATAATTGTACAAACACATTCTTTTTTTTCCTGGATTTAATTCCAGTTTCTTTTCTCTCTGAATATAGGTATATTTAGGATACTTTCCCCATCTGCCTCAATATAACAGAAATAAGAGCAACAATGATTCCTGGCATGATGAGCTGGGTATCATCAACAAACTGATGACATCTCACTGTAAAACTCCAGAACTTTTACTGCAGTGTCAGTAAACAGTAATCAAAGTTAAGCACAACATAGGACACAAATATTGTTTCACTGATCACTCTATAACAGTGACTCCAAGCTCCAATCTTGCTATGAAATCCAGAGTAATGTTATGATCAACAGTATCAAAAGCTGGCAGAAGGTACAGGGTAACTATGCCATGCTTTACCCACCCAAGATCTTATAACTTACAGTATTTACCAAGAGCCAAAGCATTTCAGTATCATAGTCCTTCTGAAAACTCAATTCCACTGGATACAGAAAACTTGCATGTTTTATAATGGCTTGTAACTGATTAGGTTTCCAGACCAAATCATTGTTTTACTGCCTACCTTAGACAAAGGAAATATTTCCCAATCATAGAACAGTATATAATTTTCTCCACAACAAATCCAAAGAGGGGGAAAAGGACATTTTTGCTTTGCAATAGAGTCAGAAAGACACAATACAGGTATACATTATGAATTCACCTATTTTCTTTATTTTTTTGCAAAGAATATTTGACAAACAAAAAAACAAAACAACAACAAATAGTAGAACAGATAAATACTGTATGAAAAGACATTTGAAAATAAAATGTTCTGGAAGTCCATTCTGAAGCCATGGGAACGCCACAAAGACAGCTGCACTTAACATTCAATTATAATTCTTGACATAAAACTAGAAGTAGGGAAAAGCAAAGTCAGCTTTAGATAGTTAACTTGTTTTTCTTTTGTTGATAAATCCATATACTGACTAATACCATAGGAATGACTTAAGTTGGAAAGTGAGGTCCATTAGACACAAATAAGACTTCTCAAAATGTCGGCTCAGAGTCTAAAAATTAAGTGCACAAACAAATTTGACTGCCAAGATATTCAGACAGATTTGTAGACATTAATGCAGCTAACTTCTGCTGTTAAAATCCAACAAAGAAATTACATTTACTTTGCTTTCTGGTTTCATGAAATATCTATTTTCAGGTTTAATTTAATTGTAATAGCTGTGGTAAGTTTATGAAAGTTCAATATGTCAGAGGGGTGTGAAAAATGTGCTTAGTCAACAACAAGAGAATGTTGTAAATTTTGAAAATATGGACGAGCTAGGAAATGATTAAAAATCAGTCCCTTTGGAGATGTGGAACTTCTTTTCATTAGTCAAATACACGTGTTCATTATTTTTGCTTAGGAGTCCAGCTCTTTACAGGTAGTGCTTGACTTACAACTTCATTTAGTGACTGTTCAAAATTACAATTGCACTGGAAAAAAGTGACTTATGACCATTTTCCACATTTACAACCAGTGGTCATTTGATTGAAATTCAGATGCTTGGCAACTGACCCATAGTTATGATGGTTGCAGTGTCTGGGGGTCACATGATCCCCTTTTGCAACCTTCTGACAAGCAAAGCCAATGGCGAAGCCAGATTCACTTAAGAACTATGCTACTAACTTAACAACTGCGGTGATTCACTTAACAGCTGTGGCAAAAAAGTCATAAAATGGGGCAAAACTCACTTAACAAATGTCTCGCTTAGCAACAAAAAGTGTGGGTTCAATTGTGGTTGTAAATCGAGGATTATGTGTAGATAACCTTTGAAAATTATCTTATTGGCTATTTTAATCAGTGGCTCGTGTCTTATTTTCTATGTACAATTGATTTGACAAGAGCATCTGCTTTTGCAGTGCAACAATTTTTCATAAATTGGTAAATAACAACAATCCACAAGTAAAAGATGATATTCTAACTGGCCTATTAACTGGGAGAATTCCAGGATGCGGAAGTAATTTTCAGGGTATGCAACATTTAAACAGGGATTAAATAATTCTGGAAAATGCTTAAGACCTCTTCATTAGGGACCACACAAGCTTTGCTAGAGGTCCTGTTCCCAACAAAGCGAAGCTACTGTCAAATCTAATTTAATTTTAATTTAATTTTCTCTATTCACAGTCATGCAAAGTAAAAACATGTGCCTACACCACCTTAGATCAGAATACAATGAGCACATGTTTGTCTGGCTTACTTAATTGCCTCCAATCCATAGATTAGAGAAAGCCTAGCTAATTTAAAATATAGCATTTTATGACGATAGCAAATGTTTTCCATTTGCTACATTTCATGTTTGGTCTTCTCATAGTTATGGATGCAAAATAGCTGCATTTGTCTCATGATCTTTCCAATAGGAAAAGAGGGAGTTATTTCATCTTTAACTACTGTAAATCTTTTCCTGACATGTTCTAAGTTTCACTACTGGTGTACCTGCCAATCGTCTACTTTCATTAGCAAATGAAATTCAAGCAGGAATGCTCAATTAAAAAGCATTAGCTCTATAGAGCTTGTATTTATTTGACAATCTGATAGAAAAGCTTTACCTTCTTATTGCTACAATATATACCAGCAGGTTATCAAGGATCTGTTATGGTCTGCATTTAGATATAACATTTTCTGACCCATACTTCTGGGACAATCACAGATTGAACTAGAATACAATTATCCTCCCAGTCAAGTGGCTCTGAACTGGGCAAGGTAGCTTTGACTGAAAAGATGCACCCAAATACTCCTAAATAAATAAATACACATTTATGTTTAGGAGAAAGAATGTTTTTAAAATGGTAGCATCAGCCAAAATACCTTCTGAAATATATATTCTTGTGAGAAAAGGGAATCAAAATATTTCAACCTGTAGCAATATGCAGATGATCCCTTTCTGGATCGGGACACTCTTCGCATGGTCACTTCTGCCCTCGTGACCTCCCGTCTGGATTACGCCAATGCTCTCTACATGGGGCTCCCCTTGAAGAGCATCCGGAGGCTGCAGTTGGTCCAGAATTTGGCCACGTGGGTAATTATGGGAGCTCCTAGGAGCTCCCACATTACACCTTTCCTGTGCGAGCTGCACTGGCTTCCTGTGGCCTTTCAGGTGCAATTCAAGGTGTTGGTGCTTACCTTTAAAGTGCTCCATGGCTTGGGACCCGGGTACTTACAGGACCACCTGTTGCCACCATCAACCTCCAGCCAACCAGTGCGTTCCCACAGGGTTGGCCTCCTCGGGGTTCCACCATCGGGACGATGTCGTCTGACAACCCCGAGGGTTCGGGCCTTCTCTGTGGCGGCACCCTCTCTGTGGAATGAAATTCCCCTGGAGATCCATACTATTACGGATCTCCAGGCTTTCCGACACGCCCTGAAAACCCATCTATTTCAACTAGCCGGCCTGGCCTGATACCTGAGGGTTACTGCTGCTTTTTCCACAAAATGCCTATTGAATGCAATTTCTGGAAAACTGTGTCAATTAAAACGACTACAGTAAACCTGTCCCATCCCCCAAAAGGTAATTATAAATTCTGAAAAAATTACATTGATGCATAGTTATAAAATAATTTAAAAGAGCAGGAAGAGGAAGAGGAGGAGAAAGTCAGAATAACTTTTCCCAATATAAAGCTGCTTTTCTAGATATCCACTTGAAAGTAAAAAAAACAAAACAGTAGAAACTGAAGAAAAGCTGGAGAATATTGCAAAACCATACAACATACGTATATCCTAGATCACAGTGTTATAAATCTAATGGTATCTGTACTAATTATTCACACTGAAGAAGAAAAAAAGAATTCCAAACAATAACTGATTCTGCTCTGAATTGAACTGATTTTCTGTGAAAGAGAAAACGAGGTATTTGTTAAAGCAATTTCAGATGAATAAAATTAGTGAAAAGCATTTGCAAGGACTAAGAAAAGAGCTTGTGAATAGGAAAGATCAACATGTGGACATTGAAATGTTCAAGTTATTTAGGAAGAAGATATTGGTTGATGAAACAGTACTTAATCTAGATTTTTGTGAATTATCCAGGCTTAAGTCGGCATTGAATATGGTGACTACCAACATAGTAGCAATATATTCCTTTCTGTCCTTGGCATAATCTGAGAAAAAAATTACATGTAGCTATAGCTCTGCTTAAAATTAAGAAGCATGATGAGGATGTGGGAATATAGAGCAAGTTCTCTGCCATTAAGCCTATTGAGTCCTTTGTTTAGAATTGATAAAGTGATGTTAATAGATTTGCTTCTATTAAATCACAAGAATGTTAGGGGCAGATTGTTTGCTGCAGGAAACGAATGCATTGGCCTATCTCATAACTGCTACTAAGTACATCTATCTACCTGCATCATCCTCATTATGAAACAGATACCGTAAAATAATAACTCATCAACTAAACTTACATCACTGTTGCAGCTGAACTGTTATTATATTTATTTATTTATTTATTTATTATTAGTTATTATATAAAGATTGCAATTGTAGAGTCTTGCTGGGTGTTCAGATAGAATCCATCCATCCATTTCCAAAATCTTCCTATTTGTACTTGCTAGAATCTCTGAGAAGAAATCTATCCAAATAAAATGATGTGGACTTTTTCTCCTCTCTCTCTAATAGAACTAGAAGAAATAAGCAAGATACAAATAGCTGCCTTGTTTAAAAATTCTCTCAATGTGAAAAGCTACTATATCAGGTAAGAATCCTGGTTTAGCTTTTTTCACTCTGATATAGTCATTGGGGTTTTTAAAATTGTAATTGCATCCAATGTGAACTTGTACATTTCAGACATATTCTTCTGAATATACTGTACAGCTCTATCCAAATCATGATCATGCCTATTTGCTGGATTAATAGCTTTCAGATAATTAATAATTTATATTGGCTTTGTGACAACCATTCTCTAAAGTAAATCTAACTGATAGGACAGTCCATGGTTGAGCTATGTATGATACAAGACAGACATGGCTTCACTTCAATTTCTTATGTTTCTGGCACATATTACTTTTTGCCACAAATGCATGTTTTGTATCCAAAGTCCTCTACCATGTGCCCTAATCTTTTTGTCAGTTTGCCTAACCTATTATGAACTGAGGTTACTATTTAAAGAAGCCAATAATATAAATACAAGAGCCAATGGAAAACACATATCTTTTTCATCTGTATTACTAGTTGCCAGGTAGGAATTAAAAAAAGAGATTAACTATTTGAAGAGCTCATTAGCTTCTTGGCATTAAAATAATACTAAAAAAAAAAAACCTTTAACTTTGAATGTCTTCTGAGATTTGAAAACAGCATTTTCATCTCATATTTTTGAGTGTTTCAAGTAATCTTGGCTACAAAAAGACCCTGGGAGAGAGACTGCAATCCACAAGTGTAAGATGGTTACTGTTCATTTGAAGTATATACATTAGCATTTGTATCCAAAGGGTGTTGGCTTGTAAAACAAACTCATGAATTTCAGCTTAAGGAACTTATTAGATCATTCTTATCTCCTGTGCTTCCTTGCCATTTTAAATTGTGCATAAAGTTTGACAATTGAGAAACAATTTTAGCCAAGATGAATAACTTGCCTGCATTCTACTCTGAAATGACAGCAAAAATGTTGTGCATTGTTGCTAAAATGCTCTTCATTATAGATGTATATTATATAGTTTATAGGGGGCTAGAGTTAGGGTTAGGGTACTAGACCAGACCGATTATTGGAAGAGTTATCAATAAAATAAAAGCCTGAATATTTTAGACAAACAATATAGAGGGAGACTGGGAGATGATCTGATGTTCGGAAAAACAGAAAATAATTGAAAAGGAGACCAACAGAAAATAAAATGGGTAGTTATTATTATTGCTGACATAAGAAACTCAGAGAAACAGTAACAGACAAACCTGGCAAAATGATGGCCATCAAATCATAACTTTTTGGAAGGACTGATTAACTGAAGAACAACAACATTATTCGATAGGCTGATTGGGAAGCATATCAAATTGAGCAAGGTTTTTGGAAACCCAGGCAACAAATTGACTTTTGGGACCCCTTGTTGATCTTTCTTATAGCAGATCCTGTCGTCCCACAACAATCCACTGTTTTACTTTCTCCAATGTGATATGAAACAAAAGAGGGTCCTAAATCTGTTCTCTCCTTGATGAAACTATTTCCTCCAATCATAAATATCATTTTTAAATATGGAACAGCTATTGCATTTGCAGACTTTTTATTTTAGTAATGTGGCTTACATTGTTCAATAAAAACTTGACGTTGATTTATGTACGTCATTCTACAACAAATAGTAGTTGTCCTATTTGAAATGCTATCCTAGAGCAAAAACAATTTCAAAGCACGTGAATAAAATATTAGAATGTATTTGTGTCTCTATAGTGTTATGTCTCTACATAAGTTCCTGAATTTACACAGTCCATAATATTGGGCAAAGAAATGTACAGCCTCAAAACTGCATTTTCAGGCATGATTATTGAACAAGCAGTTCCTCTTTTATTCAATGGGCCTTGCACCCTGGTTGTGCAGTTATGGTTACAATTTAGTTTCTGATTTATAGGGAAGTCTGAAGGATAAATATTAAGAGAATTGAACTTTGAAACTGTTCAGGAACATTTAAGTTTATAGTTGCTAGGATTTTCAGGTGTCTATCACTAGTTCTTTATAATGTTCTTCTTTGAGGAGTGAAATTACATCATCATTTTAAGGCAGGGGTGGGCAATTACGGCTCCTTCATGACTCGTGGACTTCAACTCCCAGAATTCCTGAGCCAGCCATG
>JAEANM010021018.1:0-11963 GCA_017656035.1 Myanophis thanlyinensis
GGTCGCATACACATTTCACTGCATTTCATACTATGTATGTCTGTGCATGTGATGAATAAAATTTGATTTGATTTGAAGGGACTCAACTATTGGCTGAGCATTCAGAGCCAGCAGAATTTTGGAAGAAAAATTGATGCATTGGAATATCAGCAAGAAACAGCATTTGCCTGCAAGTAAGAATTGGTGGGGACTACAAAACAGACAAAATAATATCAGTAGAAAATGAAGGAGCTAAACTATTCTGAAAACTTTAGAATTCATAGAGAGAAATACCTGCTACAATAGTTGATTATAAAGACAAGACAGTCAGGATAATGGGTGTAGCAGTAACCTGGAGATAACAGAAGAGAAGAGAAAGAATATTACAAATACAAAGACCTGTAAATAGAAGAAGAGCATTTAGCAAAAGAAAGCAAAATAGCACCAATGCCTTGGATGCAATACCAAAATATCTAGATCACCACTTGAACACTACTTGAACAGCTTTGACAAAATCACCATTAGTTAACTGTAAAAGGAAGCTTTACTTGTGTCCTGCAGCAATATATTTAATATTATTAAACAAGAATTGCCTGTGCCATGTCCTTGGGAAGGACTTGATAGGTTGCTAAAAATGCCAAATTCCATCAAAACATGACTGACCAACCATAATAATCCACAGCAAATGCTGGTGATTTAGGATCAGTTCAAATTTCATCTGAAAGCCCCAAAATTATCCAAATATATGAGATACATGGTTTGCACATTTTGTCATTTATTTCTTGTCTCATATGCTACTCCACAGATATCCATGTTATCATAAACAATAACCAGGAAGATGTATTTAGTAAACACTTGTGAGTACTCCACATGGAGACATGCACACACACACACACACACAGTCATTGGAAAGTCTGGAGATGCAGAGAGACAGCATATTAACATTAAATTCCTGTTAACACGGGGTCAGAATCTCAACACTGCACGCTAGTGCAAAGCGTGCAAGGGTACTTCAAATTCCCACAATTATCCGAGTCTTTCCCAAACAATCTTTGTATCACTCTTATAGCTCCCTTTGTCTCCAAAGGCATCTAAACAGGTCTTTAGCTTTTATCCAGAGAACATAAAGCCTTTTAAGAAAGTCCATCCATCTCTTATTTCTTGTGACACCAGCACATTAGGGCTGCCTGTGTCCAAGAGAACTATATTAAAATGGTTGTCTTCCTGCATTTTTCATGCTGCTCCCTGTAGAATTGTCACTTGAGGGTCAAATTGGAACTCATTCAACCAGAGCTGCAGTAGTGACAGCATCCAGAGTCAGGTCAGTTTTACTCCAGAGGTTTTCAAGGCAGACATTTAGAGTTTAAGATGCAGTCTTACTAATCTGCATTCCTTACACTGTGCATTATTGCAGTATTCTTAATTTAGCTCTGTTCTGACAGAGCATTAGTCTATTCTATTTAAAGTTATCTGTACCACAGTTATATTTTGAGTAGACATGTCCATTGCTTACAGCTGCAATCTTATATGCATTCAATCAGAAGAAATTCCATTTAATTCAATGGGACGTATTGTCTTGTTAATACAGAACTGATGCTTTAATTGACATATTGCTATTAGTGAGCCTAAGATGTAAGTCTGAACTGAACTGTTGAACAAAATTGCAGTTTACTAACTATATAATTCACTTAATAGTGCTGTGGTAAAAGTTGTAATTTTCTCATTTCTCACTATAACAGTTTAAAAATTTTATTTTAATTTATCGTTTAAAACAGGACTAGTAGACAAGAAATAGAATAAGGCTTTCCAATTTTCTGATGCTTTCTCCCCAAGAATTAAACTGAAATTACAGTTTTACAACTGAAAAGGCTTTCCTTGGAATAGAAAAGATTCAGAGTTAGAACTGTCCAATCGTCAAAGAAGCATGCCTGCTGAGTTTCATTTTGAATTGCTTTGTATATGGAAAGAGACATATCTGAAAGACTTGGTAAATTCAGAGATTCAGTAGTTAGCAATGTGGCTACAAGGACATACAGTATAGTTTCAGAGAAGAGATAAGCAACAAATTACCATCAATGCTTATACATCAGCCAAAGGGAGCAATCTACAGGAAGCTATCTAACATGAGGCAATTCCAACTTTAATTTCATATAACGTTATACTGATCTGGACAGTGTTGGAAATCAATAAAAATACTGACATGGAATAAGAAAAAAAACTATTGCTGTGGGTTTCATCATCCCAAATATCTCTTCACGACCT
The DNA here is from genome assembly GCA_017656035.1 of Myanophis thanlyinensis. NCBI lineage: Eukaryota > Metazoa > Chordata > Lepidosauria > Squamata > Homalopsidae > Myanophis > Myanophis thanlyinensis. The sequence goes on from JAEANM010021018.1 coordinate 2,242, forward strand.
TATGCTAAGATTCTGCTTCAAGAATGTGTCAGCCCAGGACTTGGCTTCCAGTCTGGGGCTGCCATTCGTGAGAGGGGATCCCAAATGCCAGGCCTCCTCCCCGCAGCCCGACCACCAGCTATGCAAAGAACAGATGACTAGTACACCCGACGCTGCGGGCTGCCTCAGAAGGAGGAGGTGACTGGGCAGCCTGATCACAGCTGGATGGGGAACAGTAGGGGGGGAGAGAGAGCTGGAGATGTTGCACAAGGAATCGTCCACCCTGCAAAGCAACAGACTGATGAGGCAGCGGCAGTAGCCTTGCCCAAGGAAGCTGCTGCTGAAAGCGCATGGAGGCATCAGCAGCCAAGCAGCCCTATTCTGACTCAATCCTGGCTAGATCTGGTGGGGTGGGGTGGGGTGGGTGGGGGCACATGCATGGTGGAAGGGTATGGCTGATGAGCACATAACTGGTGGTGGGAACACCTGGGTGTAGAGCTGACTTCATTTTACTTACTGCGAGAGTCAGTACATGCCGGAGGTGTATGGCAGAATAAACCTGAATTCTTCAACTATCATTTGGTGAGTCTCTTGCTTCTGCTGTAGCCAGACGGAACCTGACAGAATGACTGAGTAATCTTTATCACCTTTTATAAGAAGGATTGAAACAGGGTTTACACGGAAGGAAAAACTGACAAGAGGCAAGGCTGGGACAGAGGTACAATTCACTTTTTCTATGGATGGATGGTTTGGATTCCCATGAGCCTCTAATCACTGATCGGTGTATTTTGCATAACGTTTCCATGTAATCTGGTCAAATAGAAACAAACTGGGAGAGATAATCCCTCAAGTAACCCGCTCATAAACCATGAAGGACTTTAAAGGGAACAACCAACACCTTGGCACCCAGAAACACACTGGCAGACAACGTAGTTCATGGAGTAGTGATGTTACAGGCACCAAATAACTGGTATCGTTTATTACCCATGTTGTTGCCTGGCTGCACTTGTACCAGTTGCTTCACTTGGTATCTCCTCCCCACTGAAGAGGCTAAATTAACAATGGAAGCTCCTTCCAATATTTAGTGTGACAAACCAATTAGAAGATTTGCTGCTGCTTTAACTAATCAGTGGGAAGTCATGACTTTTGGTTCATCAGTGAAACAGGCCAGCCATAATCTCTAGAGACAGTAATGGTTACCAATGATATCAAACTCTGTGGAGTAGAGGTGTAACAGGTGTATATTGTTTCGGCTTCCTACAGATTTAAATGCTGACAGCATGCAATTTCTAATATTTTCTTGCTGGTATTGTTTCTCTTAGCTGATATAAATTAATCCTAGATATATGACAATAAACCCACTAAAAATGAATGGTAAATCTCCTTTCCCTAAGGCTGTTTCAATATTTTATTTGATGCAAAATACCAAACTATGGCAAATCTTCTCCAAGTATTTCTTTGGATGCTTGGAAGATAAGATATCATTCTAATGATGGGAAATACAATACAGATTCAGTAATATCAGATTGCTTTCACACTTTACTTTGCCCAGTTCTTAAATGAATATTTCATTCAATTTTGTTGCACACATGTTGTGCATTGACAATAAAGGATTGAATTGAATTCAATTGTATATTATAGAATCCTGGAAATTTACTGCACTTTACTTTCACAAATTAATTCTTCCACAGAGATTTTTTTTAATGGTTTCTAATTCAAGGCCATGCACTGATTTTTCACAAGAATGTGCCCTTGAAAAATAATTTTCTGCAAAGTTCTTTAGGAAGTATAGATACAGATAATTGCTTTATTTGTTTGTGACTAAAGTAAGTTTATCACATTTGACCAGAAAAAATCAGATCAAAAATGAAAACGGAAGCAGAGACATCCAGCAATATTGGACTAGTTCTCTAATATCTAGTTGCCTGATGAACTATCTGGGTATCATTTTTCTTAAATAAAAGTTATTCATTTGATGGTGATCTGTAAACCTTGGAAACTTTGCTTTGATGGTCTCTTTTTGTTTTGTCCAATGGAATTTTTAATTTTCTAATATAACAATGCATACTTTTACTGTATATATGCATAATTCCCAGTTGAATGCATGTAGAATAGAGCCTGAATTTCTCACAAAAAGTTAATGTATTTATTCAATTGTATCATTGTAAAATTGCAATTTTTATAGTCTAATTCTATTGAATAAATACATATATTTGATCCACATTCTCATATTTCCATCTTTTCTATTTGTCACTGATCTCCAAAACGGGTATGTGGAATCTAGTTCCTTTTTAGACCATTGATATACATCCAAATCTCTGTATATTAATATAATATTGAGAAAATATTTTCTCACAGAAGAGAATTTTTGAAATTTAGATTCCAAATTAATATTAAGTTAAATCAAAGTTGTGTAACATTTAATTTACTTGTCCCATTAATGGATAACTGCAAGTATGGAAAGGGTTCTCCTGCCAATTAGAAATTGATCAATTGCCAGTTTGCAATTCAGTTTAACAAAAGCATGTGTAATTAGTGGAAAAATAATAATTAACTAATATTTATCTAATTATCTCAAACTGGCAATTGATCCAATTTCTAATCAGAATATCTAAGAATAACCCTCTACTTATCTATCTATCAGGTTCTTTTTGCCAATCTCAGCTGTTGAATTTGAAACTTCCCATTTTCTTAAAGATAATAAATATTGGAATATATTTTGCAGAAGAACATTTACATAAAATAAAAGGAATCCAGAACGGTTACAAAGAGTCAAAAGATAGATAGATAAACTTCAGATGGAGAGTATTGTGAGGATGCAGAGGAGATACAAAATATGGCTTTTACATACTTCATTGTGACAAATAGTTATTTAAATAACATAGCCAGAATTCTAAAAAGTATTGGAGAAGTCTATCACTTCAGTAAGAAAAGATCTTCCAGGTATGTAGTAACAATTTACTAAACAATTCAAGGTAATGTCAGGCTGAATGATTGATATAGCTTGAAATATTAGTGAAGCACATGATAATACGACTATTCAAAATGCATCTCGTAATTTTTAAACATCCCAAAGACTTTACAGGTATTAAAACAACTTTGGCAGATTTAGAGGACTGAAGAAAAAGAGCAATCTTTGGAGCAAAAGCAGAGGGTAGTAATGAGATAACTTTTGTTGTAGCAAGGCTTAATGAATGATTTCCTGAGTTTGCCAGGAATGTCATATAGCTACATAGGCTCATAATCCTAGGCTCACACGAATGCAGAAACCGGAGGATATTTTCAGTACTGCTATGAGAGACAAAATTATTTGTAAAATGTCTGAGCTGGGAAAACTAAACAGGGAAAGAAATAAAGTATTATTATTTTCAAGATATTATTACCCAAGCTTGCTTGCTTGCTTATTTATTTATCTAGAGGCTTTACCTAAAAACAAAATTTGAGGAAAGGGCCATTCCCACTAATCATAAACTAATCACTTTAAATCATAAGATACAGAAACAATATTGCTTCATCACATCAGTAAAAATTAGAACCTAAGAAAAAGGCAAATACAAAGCGAACGAACATGAAGAGCTGACCTTTCTTTTGTTGTTGTTTTCTTTATCCATTTTGTTAACAGGTAATGCTAAGATTAAATTGTTAGTCCCAAAGGTGCTTTTTTTTTCATGTGGCAACTGTTTCTTGTTTTTCTTTGAAGATGTTTAGCTTTTCATCCAAGAAGCGTCTTCAACTCTGAAGAAGCTTCTTGGATGAGAAGTGAAAAATTAAATTGTTAGCTTTGATAGCTGCTGATATTGTGAAACCTAAGATAGTTAAATATAAATTAGATAAGCCTGAATATTATATGAAATATTCCTTGCTAAATTGACAGGTACTGATATTGCTAAAAATAGGAGAAGATTGGTCAATTGGGGCTCATTTTGGCATAGGCTTTTTGCTCACCAATGAAATAATGAAGCTTTTGCACTCTGCAAATGTGTTTTTTAAAGACATTTGTCTGGGCATTTCTGGAAACAATGATGGATTAACAGGTTGTTAATCAGTGCTATTATTCTCTATATTCTTAGATAAAGCCTTTCATTCCATATGATCCAGAAAAATTTGTTAATGTGTCACCTAAAGTAACCCATAACAATACAGGCGGGAAATAAATAACAAATAAATATACTAACCCAATATTATATTAAGCAGTGTTAACTCAGTTAAATTCAAACTTTTAGGAGATATGTAGAAGGAACATACAGAATAAAAGATTGTCTCTAATGATCAACTGTGATCAGCAGATATTGATGGTTCTGCTCTTTACATAACAAAACATGTTTTTCTTAAACTGATGGACAAAGACAAATAGCAAAGCAGCATTTACTGTCAACTGTCTCTTCCGGAATAGCTTGGATAAATATGGAAAATAGATGAAATTTATATTAAATCAAAAGTGTATTAATTAACTGTGGCAAGGCAGATCACATCTCTAGGATGAATATGATAAAGCTCTTCTTAGATTGATTTTGTTATCACATCTTAATATCCAATACCTTTCAAACATTTAGAAGAATATATGAAATCTTTTAGTCAATGTTAGAAGAGAAACATGCAATGTTCCAAACTGTATACTGGCTTTTTAAAAGGTATGATGAACAATTATTTTTTGTTTTAACCATGCTCACTTTATTCTTTATTAGATGACACTTTATAAGTAATGATAATTTGTCCTTATTTGAAAAGCATTTTCAAATGGGAAGTGAAATTGAACAATTTAGTAAAATATATCTCATTTGATTTTTAAACCCTTTCCCCTACTGCATTTTATAAATGTAGTGTTTAAAGATTTTATTAGAATTTCTAACTAAAAATGAATACACATCAGAGCAAATTGGAAGTTCTTTGAATCTCGTAATGAAAGATAGATGTATTTATATTGATTTATTTAATCAATTTACCAGCCACTTCAATCACTGAGCAATTCTAATTAAATTATACAGTATTTATCCCACATGAGTTTAAAGTGGAATAGATTCCCCATTCTTGCTCTACATAATTGTGCAGCATATAAAGTTCATACATAAATAACTAAATATAGTAACTCACGTGATTGAATAAAAGTATTCCATGCAAATGTGCCAGGTGCCACATTTTCAGCTGAAGTTTTTAAGGAGACTTTAAAATCAGAGTTATATTGTATGCAGAGCTGAATATAATGACTTGCTATGTTTGTTGCCCTTTTCCAAAGTGCAAAAGGACATTTTTAGTGCTTTAGTTATTTTCTTTGAGTGATGAAATTCACGAAAAATTTCATGAAAAAAACTTGCTATGATGTTTTTATTCTTATTTTACAAATGCATTAAATTCAAATCTCTTGTAAATAATGAAGGGAAAATAATAATATTTCCAGGGTTTTCTTTTTCTTTAAAAAAAGGTAACATATTCATATTGTTTATGAATATGTACTTGATTTGAAAAATCTAGGTATTACTTCAGGATCATCCAAATTTTAAATGTTTGATAAAAAGAAAGGACTGGGGGTGACATGATAGCAGTGTTCCAATATCTCAGGGGCTGCCACAAAGAAGAGGGAGTCAAGCTGTTCTCCAAAGCACCTGAGGGCAGGACAAGAAGCAACTGGTGAAAACTAATCAAGGAGAGAAGCAACTTAGAACTAAGGAAAAATTTCCTGACAATTAGAACAATTAACCAATAGAACAACTTGCCTCCAGAAATTGTGAATGCTCCAACACTGGAAGTTTTTAAGAAGAGATTGGACAACCATTTGTCTGATGTGGTGTAGGATTTCCTGCCTAAGCAGGGGGTTAGACTAGAAGACCTCCAAGGTCCTTTCCAACTTTGTTATTCTGTTTTATTCCTTGCCAATTAAATCTGATATCCAGTCATCAAGCTCTGATCTGGAAGGAGAGCAGTTAAGGAACATTGGGCAGTGATTGTTGGAGGAATTCTAGGTAGATAACAAATAACTAGTTGCCCCTTACCAGATCAGAATAAAACTGTAACCTTGTGAAAAATCTTGTGGCTTTTTGAATGCAAACATGTCCCTTGAGGTATTATCTAAGGATCAGTTCACCATATTGGATAGTGAGCATTTTTGATACAGAATTGTAAAAGACTGCTTAGGCTTAAAATTGCCTAAATTGCCTTTGTCTTTCCTACCATGGACTCCCAATTTCCTTAATTTATAATCTAGTTTTTCTTGACATATTGACCTAATTTACTTACTCCAGTTTTCCTCTCCCAGTTAGATGGGGGTGAGTTAACTCATGCAACTTACTATGCTTTCCTATGCTTGTTCTTGAGAAGACATCTCTTCACATTCCACAGGGTATTTAAAAAAACATTGCTACTTCATATATTGCAAGATGATGCCACCTATCTAAACAGTTCACAAAATTATATTAACTTTGCCTACTTTTATCCCGTAATCCAAAGGCAGCTGCTCGGATGTCGACTCTGCCTGCTGTCCCCACCCCATTCATCACGGAGAGGATTATTCTGAGGAAGCCGCCAAAGATTACAACTGTTATTATGGTATACAATCTATAGGAGTATGATTTTTAGGGGAGGGTGTCTATATTATGCTACTATATTTGGATTTTTTTTAAAAAAAATAATAATTTTACAGCTTGGAAAAAACGTTTGAGGCATTTCTTCTTCAAGAAACAAATAAATAAAAATGAGTCATTAAAAGAGCCCACAAGAAATCCACCCACTTGACTCGTGCTGTTGCTATAGTAATTTGGCTCAACCATGCAAAATAGTCTCCAGAGTTCTCAAAAAAAAGGGGGGGAACCCCCACCCTCTGCTCTGATTGACACAATGGCTCTCTTTTTTTTTTCCAATTCTGTGTGGAATCTTTCTTAACCACGCATGAAATAATTGCTAAACTGTTTCTCTGGGGAGTACCACTGAAATATATTATTTTTAATGCTACAATATTTGCTGTTGTTATTATTCTTAGCATTCCCATCAAAGCATTGGGGGACTAACCATCACCAAAGCAGAAAATCTCACATTAAAATACAATAAAAGGGCAGTAGACTAGTCATCAGCAAATCAATCAACCAATTCAAAGTGAAAAGAAAACATCCAATCGTAGAAAACAGATGGCTCCGGTCACCTTACTACATCCATCCAATCTGGGAGCGTTGAAATACGTTTGAACTGGGGGTCCCCCAGAGGTTCCAGCCAAAACACCTTAATGGGAAAGATTAATCCAGCCAAAACACCTTAATGGGAAAGATTAATCTAGCACAATTGGCCCTGTGTATCTCCACTATGGTTTTGCTGAGGGGAAGCAGTGATGTGAAGGAAGGATGACATAATACCACGGATATTTTTTAGTTGTGATGGAAAATGCAGTGACATAGTCCCAGGAGGTAGTTTCAGAAGCTGTGGGAGTTTTCAGATGTCCTCTTTTGAATATAAGGAAAAAGACATCATTTGGAGAGCCATATAAATTATGAGTCTCTTAAGTTTAGTCAATTATTTTATATCAGGATTTTGATGTAAAAAAAAAACAAGGAATATGAGGAAGCAAGAGAAATGCTAAAGTGGATTTGCAGCTCCTCTGACTTCCAAGCTAAACTCCTAAACCAACTATGGATCAGTTTTTTCTTCCTAGTTTCAATCTGAGGGTATTTTTTAGAAAAAAATTTGAAATAACTTGGAACAAGAGAACAGATTTTAAAATCCTTTCTTTTCTAACCCGTCAGACCATAGGATTTGGAATTTGTCTGGAGGCCTCAGCATTAGAGAAAGGATTGCTTTATAAAGCTGCAATCCTATATAAACTTCTTGGAAGTCCTATTATGAGTAAATTGTTATGAGGTTGCAGCCCTTGGAAAAACATCTCAGGCCAGGCCCATGTTAAGGAAAAGGGGATCCCCATTTCCACAAAGGATTCCCCACTTGTGTTAAAAAAATATGTTGTGGAAAGGGTTGTATGCACTCTATGAAGTGATGGGCTGCACATACTGTAACAACCGGTTCTGTGAGTGCACGCTTCAAAAATAAAGCTATTTCAAAGCAATCAGCTTACCTTCTACTGCAGCGCCGCTGAGTAAGAATGGTGGAGGCGTGGAAAACAGCTGTGCCTCATAATTCAGCTGAACATGAAAGAAGCAGATATAGGACAGACTAGGGTGGAGGTGGGTGGGCGGGGCCTGCTGATCGTTAGAACTACCAGTTCTATAGAACCGGTCTGAACCAGCAGCAGCCCACCACTGACTCTATGGATCATAATGGTTCCTATATAGGTAGCAATTATAAAAAGGAATATATATTAGAACAAAAGCCAACAATTGTGTTGGATAGATTTTCCCAAACAAAATGTGATGATAGATGTAACAGTGACTCAGGTTTGTTTGAAATGGCATGTGAATGGCCTTGGAAGCCCATTCCGTAAGGTGTCCTCCAGATTTTTATACCCCATTTAACATTATACTTCATCAGCTGCAACTTTGAGATGTTTCCATGCTACCATTTTCACCGTTTATCTTGCTTAAACAACAGGCCAGAAGGAACAATTGCCCCTTCTAGAAAGAGGTAAAAAAGACTGAGCTTGAAAGGAGCCTTGTCTTACCAAATATTGTAGATAGTACTAACAGAAGAGAATATTTGTAGCTTAGGGTTGAACTGTGGGGAATCTGGTGCTCTCTGAGCTTGGTTGTTTTCTTCTAGACATTTGCAAGAGAAACTGAGCAAAGGTGACTTGGAAAAAGAATAAAAACAGATTTCTGTGTGTCTAAAAAGGTATATTGCACGAACCAGTGGATAACACAAGTCCAGTTATTTACCCTGTTTGATGATGATGATGATGAGTAGGAGGACGAGGAAGGTGCCATCAAATTGTTGACTCTTAATAATCATTGAGATAAATTTTCACCATGATTATCTGCCTACAATTTAGCCTGGTCTTCATTATTTTCAACAATGCACTCATATTCACTGTAACTAGTCCATCTACCTTGCTGCTAGTCATCCTCTTCTGTCTCCTTTCAACTGTCCCAATATAAGAGTCTTCTACAGAGAGAGAGATCTTTGCATAATGTGTACAAAATAAGATCATTTGAGCCTGTCATTTGTGCCTTGAGTGAGAACTCAACTAAATCGTAACCATGAACTGGTTTGGAGACATCCTTTGCTGGAGAGGATGGTGGGAGATGTCAGAATAAGGAAGATCATAACAGTTCTTATAATATGAACCAGGAATTAAAGCCATTGCTAAATATTTTTCCCTCAGCTTTTTCTTCCTCAAGTTTTGTTCCCCATGGAAATAGGCTTCAGTGCCTATTTTCCAAATGTATTATCTCAGCATCCTGCTGTTGGATATACGACCCACATCAAGCAATGGGATTTTACAGGCCTGGGAAACAGGAAGTTAGACATAATAGAAGAACTTATTCTGGGAAATTCCAGATGTGCTTATTCTGCTGTTTGAGATGATATGAGCCAGCAGTGTGCTGCAACTACCAAAAACCCCAATGCACTCCTAGGCTGCATCAACAGGGCGATAGTATCTAGATCATGAGAAGTGATAGTAATACTCTATACCGAACTAATGAGACCACCCTTGGCATACTGTGTCCAGATCTGATACAAAAAAATATATATGCTGAAAACCTAGAAAGAATGCAAAGAACCAAAAAAAAAAAAAAAGATGAAGGGTAATAGAGGTTAAAGCATATTGGTAACCAACTGATACACTGTAACCATTGAATTGGATGATATAT
>JAEANM010021019.1:0-11963 GCA_017656035.1 Myanophis thanlyinensis
AAAATGGCTGGCTCAGGAATTCTGGGAGTTGAAGTCCATGAGTCATGAAAGAGCCAAGGTTCCCTACCCCTGCTATAGATGATTACAACACAGGTAGTCTTTGGGTTACAACGGCAACTGGGGATGGAAATTCTGTCGCTAAGCAATGCGGTGTTAATACATGTTGTCACGTGAATCCATTGTTTAGTGGTGGCAATCCCAGGAGCTCTGATTACTACTGTAATCCCAGGACCATGTGGGGCTGTTAAATGGGAAGAGGCAAGGAGTGCAAGGGAGTTGGGGGTGCTCAGGGTAACACAGCAAGCAGGAAGCGCAGGTGGGGCTATGTGCATACTACAAAAAAGGCAGGAACAATTTACAAGGGATGATTTGAGACCATTCCTGCCAGCTTCCCTAATGTCTTTGCTTGTATAACACAGGCAGAGAAAGTTGTAAATGCTAATCTTGTGACCCCAGGATATTGTGACACTGTAACTGCAAGCCAGTTGCCAAGTACGCAATTCATGATCATGTGACCGTGGGGGTACTGAAATTGTAAGTACCATTAGTTCAACGTTGTTGTAACTTTGAACAGTTGCTGAATGAGTGGTTATAACCCAAGGACTACTTATACTAAAAAAGAAACCATTCCAAATAGTTTCTCATTACTTGGACAGTTAGAATCCTTCCCTTAAATGACTTCAAAAGTCAGAACATGAAATTAAAACCTAGAATGTCGCAACTATTATGTAAGGTGAGATATACTGATGAATAAGGAAAGGACAGCTAGGAATTTAGCAACGGATTTATTGCTAATAGCACATACTTAATTTTTCCTTTACTACCACTACTAGGTTTTGGGTTTTTTTGTAAAAAAAAAAAAAAAAAAAAGGGAAAAAAAAGGAAAGGAAATCCAGTTTGTCTCTTACCTTTTCACTGCTTTTTGAGCCAACATTCTGTTGCCTGCTAGGAAGGTGAGGCTGCCAAGGAGAGCCAGGTATTTTAGGGTTTGAAACATGTTGAGCTGAGTCCAGTAAACGTACATGAGCCCCAACATTGCTAGGAAAAAAATGGCCAAATAACACTTTGTAAGATTTCATTTCTTTAAAAACATTTCACAGTAATTCCAGCCTGTTAGTTCCCTGCACCATCTACTAAACTGCAACTAAATCAATTAAAGGACCCACATTAAGTAACTGTTGCAATGCTCCACTAAGCTGTAGATAACCAAGTCTCCAGAATCTCTGAAAAACACTATTCTCTTCAAGTGCAAACATTTAATTACATACCATAAGAAAACTGACTGGCAAAGAAGGAAGCTGGCAAAAGGGGAATATGAGGAGCTGGTTTATTTATTTACCAGGTGCAAATGCTAAATCTTTCACCTGGAAGAATGGATTCATGATTCTGCCAATAGGAAAAGCAATCCTAGCCACACACACAGGCATAAATAAGGCAATGGAACAAAAATAATCCTCAAATGAAATAAAATCAACCCTCCAACACAATATGCTAACATTTATAGACAGAATGCAATTAAATGAGTCATACTGAACACAGAAAATTTCAAAGAACCCAACATATAAATAACTTGGAATGTAAAGCTTTCATTTACAAAAAGTATTCATTTACTACAGTGGCATTCAAATTTCTGTGCTTGTTTTATTTTTTTTTAACTTTTGGTTCATTATATAACATGTAAGAAAGCAGATATTAAAACAAGACCAACAAAAAGGAAAAATATTTATATAATTTTTTGTTAGCTAGTCTTTCTGTTAAATCTAGAGAGACAGTTCATAAGAAAAGATGGTCATATGATGGTCAGCTTATTCTCTATTAAAAAAAGGAAATATATACATTTACAGGCAGTTCTAAATATTCTCTATATCCTGCACATATGTAAAACAGAACGTGTTTATGTTCTTCCCCCAGCCTCCACAGCCTTAAAAGCTTCAAAAATAAAAATAAAAACCCTGTTCGTCCAAGGTGAGGCAGAGGTGGCCCCTTACATGTTCCCAGTGGACCTCCCCCACTCCAATAATCCTTGGAAAAATATGGTTCTTTGGTAGCCAGTATGTTTTTGGGTGTGAACCCATTTTTCTGGTCCTTCTCGCCTTTCATTTGCAGCCCTAATCCCATCACTTGACCAATTTCTTCATTCTTCTCTGCTTCAACAGAAACCCGGGCACCCATGCATTCCTATCATGTGTAGGCTTGCAAGTTGCAGAGAATCCAATAAGCTGCTTTCCTTTGAATACATAGGAGTCCCATTTCAGTCCCAAATGGAATACACAGGCATGTACTGTATAGGTATTACACTGAGAACACTTCATGCTGTGTCAACACATGCTGCCGCTATGTTCATCTAATGTTCCATGCTATCCAATCTAGAAAACTACACAGATTGAAAGTATATGTGCAGTGTCTGAACACCACAGAAGACCGAAAAAGCAAGGTCAGAAGTTTCCAAAATATACACATTCAGGTAGGAGGTGTACTTCTGACCACAAGCATAAGCTTCCTATGTTTATGAGCCCAAATAAAATACAGTCCTAGATCACGTGGACAGCTGTACTCAAGCAAATATAAACATAGTTACTGTTCAAGCCTCCCAACTGAACATATGGAGGTTAGAAGAGAGGATAGCATCATATGGAATGCCATTCTCTGTCCTCTTTTTGCAAATTGGCGAGTTCGGGTAAAAACATCTTCTATGGAGGCTGCTGAAAATCAGGATTTCCTGGATAGTTAACACTGATGCCTTTGTTCCACCCATGGTACACATAAAATAAACTGACAATCATTGATGAAAGAATCAAAAATGAAAATTTAAAATATCCAATTGGCTAATTAGTTTTTTTTTTAAAAATAATGCTGGTTTCTCATAGGGAAAATATGAAGTTATGAAGAAGATGAAAGGAAAGAAAAGACAAAGAAACAAATGAAGATAAGAGGGCCTACTACAACTTTTTAAAATTTAGACAATTTAGCATATAAAAGCCAAGTAGCTTTTCCCAAGGAATGCAAGAAGTTAATAGCTGTTTCTGATCAAAGTAACACACACTGACTGAAGAGAAATCTAGGCATTGATCAAGGTACATAAAGAAGAGTATAAAAATCAAAGCATCACAAGGTCATACATACCAAAGGACTGATGCCCAAAATACCAACTAAGAACATTTTGTACTAACAAATGTATCTACATACAAGAAAAGACATTGAAACTAATGATAGCTTTTAAAACCGATGGCAAACATGCATTTAGCCATACCGGAATAATTCTGAAAGATAGGCTAGGGAAAAAATGGACAAAAGGGAGGGATGTAGTGTCATTATGTCCATTATAGTTAATAAGCTGTGAGCTCATCTGTCATCAGGCTCTTACCTATAAAGCCAACAGGAAAAAAAAAGGATAATGGAGAGGAATTTCTCTGGCACTTACCTGCATGACCCAGATGGAAGATAATGGTACTTGGAGCAAAACTGAAGTTAGAAATATTGGCCCCAATCTTTATCCACTGAAAAATGGCAAAAATATACATTAAGAAAAGATAACATTTGCCAATCAACTTCAAGAACATCCCAAATTGCTTAAGTCCTTTTAAAATATCTGACTCTGTCAGATGTGCAAATGAGCTTTGAAAATTTTTATTGACTGTTTTTTAAAATGGGCCTCTCAAATCGAAGCAGGAATTTGGGGGAGGGGTAGATACCAATTAAGAAAATTGTAAACTTTCACCCTTGGAAATCTGTCACAAACCTATTTTATGAAAAATCAGCAATGTTATACTGTATTTAATATTGGTCTTCAGTTGCCGGAAAAATCCAGCAGCTGAGTAACGACAAGAAATCCAATATTAATTAGAAAGTATATATGAAACACTTACCAGTATAAAGAGCAAAAGCAATGGGGAGAGTATCACCGCTGTGAATGTGTTTGATACAACAGTGGGAGGCCTCTTCTCAGGTTCTCTGAACAAATGCTAGTGAAGAGGAATTCCAGGAAAAAAAATTCAGAAGAGCAGTGTCTCAGCAGACGGCAAATTCTGGGCCAAGATATCCAACTATCATTGTACATATATATAACCTAGATTCTACTGAACCGTTAGTGTTTTTTCTTAGTATCTGCACTGCCTGATTGCAAACTCTGCTGTTTTTATATTGTATTCACCTTGTTCTTATAGTAAAACTAACAATGAATGATACAATGAGGGGTTTTATTTATCAGCTGTCATATGCTAGTCAGGCATTGATTTGGGCTGGGAAAGAGTGACTGGCCCACGGTTACCCAGCTGATTTCATGCCTAAGCAAGAACTAGAAGCTGGATTCTTGAAGACATTATAAACCTCTAGTGGGGAAATGACCAACTTTTCCTTTGTTGTCATATTCAAGTAAGGCACTTTTCCATATATAATCAATACTAATTTAACTGTGCAGAAAAGGATAGGTGTGTTGCAAGACTCTTCTAGATGCAGAGGCATTATTTTTCAACTTTCTTTAGCTAAAAAGTGATTCTTGAAGCAGCAGGAGAAAACCCAGTATCTTATTCTTGGGTTTTGCAACCATCTATGGATACATGCACACTCAAGTTAAGAATTACCCCCCCAAAATATAGCTCTACTGACCGAAGAATTAATTATAGTCTGCAAACATATGGCATTTTTTGTAATGGCAGATAATATTAAATTTAGCATTCTAATCAAGTATTAGAAGAGCAAAGGAAGCAAAAGCATTCGTGGACAGAAGAGACAGAAACTGGTACCCTTGTTCTACAACTGCCCCAAGCTTAATAATAAAATTAAATAAATAAATCAAAAGTAGCAGTCTTCCAAATGGAGAGCGCATGTGAAACAAAATGCCCTAATGTGACGTGCTGTAACGTAATGTGGAGTGTACCTGTATCTCAGGTTTAGGAGTGAAAAGGCTTTTTGACTGGACTGTAGATGGAGCATCTTCTTCTGGAAATTTGATGACAACATCAGCCTGGAAAGAATTGAAAAAGGTAGATACTAATTGAAGGTTATTTAGATTTGATTGTTTTACCTTTCCATAAATAATTAAAAATACCAATTCACTTAACTCAGCCTTAAAATTAAGTCCTCAGATAGTTAGATAGCTGCTGTCTTTATATGATTTGGGTCCTAGCTATATTCATGAGATTGTATTTCCTTGATAGAATTTGCCTACTGGATACAGATGGGCTGAAGGTTCACAGCTGAAGGTCCCTTGTTATCAGAAGGCCCTCCTCTCCTTTGGAACAGCTTGCTTTACTAGGCAAGAGAGAGCCAATCTCATGGCCTTCCAAAAGCATGCAAAAATCTGGCTGCTTTGGAAAGCCTTTGATTCTTGGTTAACATGGCTATTACATAGTACTGGTAATAGTTTTGTATCTATATACCTCCTAGTCTGAAAGGATTTAAATAATAGAAAGGATACATAAATAGGAATAATTTATCTTACTAAGGTTTACTCTCAAGTAGTAATCCTCTTTTGCCCTACAACTGGAAGCGCCACAATATCACTGACTTTCAGAATAGCCTTGTATACAAAGTATTTATAGAAGTTTTTCTCCCTCTCTCAGAGTATCCGAACTCAAGATCATCCATTGAAATTAAATGGGAAAAGATTCAGGAAAGGCAGAGGGAAATATTTTTCCACAAGGAACAATGTTTTGGAATTTGCCATGAGCACCTGTGATTTTAATAGCCAAGTTGGATGATTTTGGAAACTTGACAAGTGCATGATGGATCAGGGGACCAAAGCCTACTAATATTAAGAACTGACTCCTATCTCTTGGTAGTTAACACATCTTAAATGCTAGTTGTTGCTAATTGTATCATGAAAGACAAACACTGCCCTCCAGTCTGGGGGTACATTCTCTACATTCAACAGAGAAACGGGCAAAAATTGATCCAGGAACTTCTCTACTCTCTTTTATCTTGATCAAGTTACTTCCTTGAACTTACACAATATCTAGCTCCTCAACCTCTCTAATTGACACCAATGTAGCATGTACAGCATTATACAATTGGGCAAACATACCACATTCCAGAGGATTGGGTTTTCCAGAGTGGCATCACCAATGATCAAATAAAGAGTGTATATTCCAGAGGCTGAATCAAACTCAGTTTTTCTCTCAGAAGTGTCCAGTTCAAACTTGTAGATGTTTTTGCTGTCTGGTTCCGCAACAAACACTACCTCCTGCCCAGTTTTTTGATTGTGAAGCCGTACAAAAGTCTAATTTGAAAAGAAAGACAATGAAAGTTATATTAGCTCCAATATCATAAAAGCACAAAAGCTTTAATAGTATTCTTATTTCACCAGGATTGAAGGAGAATATGCTCCTTTTAAGAGCCTGGAACAAATTCCAAGGCCAGTCATTTTACGGATTATTATGCTCTTACTCCCAATAATTACAGAAATAATGCAAGGATAAAATGAGAAAAGTTGAAAATGTCATATGCTGTTTTATATGATTCGCATGCATACTGTTACTATGCTATCCTATAAATATACTTTGCAAGATAAGAATTGTTTTCCAGATTTTGGCAAGAAACTAGAAAATTCAACATGGGTTTATTTCAAGAAAGAATATTTAAAAAACCAATTCAGACATGTTCTTATGCAGATTTTTTTTTTTTTTTAAAAATGATACAATATTCTTTCTTTCTTCCCATCATGCTTCTGAAATTAAGCTGGAATATATTTAGAACTATAAACGTAATCTATTAGAGGCTTCCTCTTCACAGTGTACTGCAAAAGTTTCAACCAGAATCAAACTATGTTTTAATATGCTTTATGAAAAGACACCAGCTTACCCTCAGTAAGCATGTGATTTGTGCATTCAGTCTTCATTTCTTCCACATGAAATATGGGTAAACACAACTGGGGAAAAATGGGTTGATACAGCTTCTTTGAATGCTGTACTGATTTTGTTAAACTTGGCAGGATTGGCGATTGTGACAGCATCACACAAAGCTTGGTCAATATTTAATTTATTTATACTCCATGTTTATTTTTTTAATAAATAATTCAAGGTGGCAAACATACCTAATAATTTTCTTCTTCCTATTTTCCCCATAACAACCCCCTGAGGGGGACTCAGCTGAAAGAGAGTGACTAGCCCAAAGTCACCAGCTGGCTTTTATGCCTACGATAGGACTAGAACTCACAATCTCCTATTTGCTAGACTGATCCACCAAACATGCTTTAACCTGAGACAATGGAGATGATACAAGCCAAACATTTGATTCTGACAAGATTTTAACTTTCTTTGATGTTTTAAAGAGCTCTAGTACAGAAGACTAAATAGCAATGGATCAGCTGAATAAACAATTAATCTGGAATAAGTATATATGTAGGTCTTGTCTGTTATTTTGTCCATTTGCTAACAAATCGCGAAGGCAATAACTTGCTCATTGCTTTTAAGTCTGTTATGTACAACTGTCACATTTACTTAATGTTTCTAAGTTTTTATAACTAAAAACCAAAATGCAACCTAAACTTCTTCTCATAAACTTTTTTGCTAAATATGTCACTTTGGATTAATGTAGGCATGCATTAACTAACCTGATGAGGGATTAATTCTGCTCCAGTGTTCACATCAACCAATTGAAAGGACAAGGCAAAATTTTGATGGCTGTCAGCTGTGAATGATCCTTTGCCTTTGGCTGGATAAGTGACCCTGAAAACAGAAGTGAACTGTTGCTAAGAAAGAAAAAAGTGAATCTGTGCAGAGGAAATTAGATGCAAAATAGATTGGGATCTATTTATAAATGCATAGTGATTTGCAGTTAATCAACAAGGACTTCTGATTCTCTATTATGTTATATAATGTAATACAGAAACAATTAGAAAGTTTCTTATTCCCAAATTAGATTGCTAAGAGTATTTGTGAAACCCAAGTTCTTTTTGTATACAAAGATTCAATTTGGGTCAGGCATTGACCCCAAATTTCTGGTAAATACTTAGAAACACTCTAATTTTTAATTCTTAGTATGCATGTACTTATTTTATTGGCTATAATTAATTGACCCTATTCTTTTAGGCAAGTTAATTCGCAAGTCTAAAATCTGTTCATCCTTGAATAAAGGAGGAAAAAACTAAGAAACTTGCAGGTAGTTTTTCTACCCTCTTAAAGACAAGTTACAAGAAGGCTGGTTATGCTTCACATTCAATCTCATTTGTTGAACAAAATTATTGCTGAATCTGAACTATGATTTATTGGGGTCTAGTCCTAGAATTAACTTTTATTTGTATAATTACTCTTTTTAGCATGAAGAGAGGTGGTTGTCATCTCAAAGGACGTTTTTCTGCCACGTTATATTACATATTTAAGATTAGGAACTAAAGCTTATAGATCAAACGATCAGATTTCCAATTAGGCTTGAACTCTAGAATACATGAGTCAATAAAAAATGGGGTCATAACTAATTTGGGAGATGTGAAATGAAAAAAATGGTATACAGATGTCAAGGAGTATTGTTTATGTTCCTTTTTATGCCCTAACGTAATCTGCTTTGGAAGCCTTATGGCCCTTTCCAGCCAGATTACAAAGCATCATTAAAGGCATCAGACAAAAGTCTTAAAAGATATTCAGCGCAAAGTAAGAATTAGCAATTGCATAGTTGAATCACAGAAAAGAGAAAGATGGTAGGTGGGTCATCACAAAATGAAATTGTAAAAAATAAACAGTAAAAGCACAAAAAATATAACTCTCTAGAATTTCAAGACGTTTAACCTTCATTTACATTTTCATTTTCAAAGAGAAGCAGGCAAAGATAGAAGAGGTTTAGTAAAGAAATTAAAATAACAATTTGTGTTCACTGTTCTGTTTGCCTGGGCTGACTGAATAGTTAAGGAATTAATAATCGGATATTTGAAATTTTTAAAGGACTAGTTGCTGCTAAGAGTGTAAACATCCAACCATGTGCATCTACTATAAACCCTAAAAATTTAAATCTCAAAATACAGATCAATTTATATAATTTGTTTCCTTGATAACATGTTGGCAAAGCCTGGATTCACATTATTGACATTCAGTACCAAGTTGTATGTACTGATATTTTACCTGGTAGTTTTGGGTGCAATGCTCTGGTCTTTATCCACAGTAAAGAGATCCACATTTGTAATGCCAACTTCAGTTGAGACTTTGACTTTCAACTACAAACAAGAAATAAATAATAACTCTCTCTCTTGCGCGCGCGCGCACACACACACACACTTTACATACATAAAACATGCTACATTTTAAACAAATGAGTAATATTTTTATTTGTGCTTCATTTTTGGAAATTGGGCTACTTCCACACCTATTTTCTTTTCTTTCTTTTTTTAAGTGTGTATTAAAAAAGAGTCCAAAAATCAGCTTTTGATTTTGGATATAGTTACATTCATAAATTAATATACTTCCATATATTAATCAATTATCAGTCAACCCTTTCTCGTAAAAGTATTCATTTGTAACAATTTATTAATAGAGTCTGCAGAAAAGAGATAGCACAACTTTATTCACTGAGATGATTGAAAAGATAGTATAGGAGGCAAACCAATGTTTGACTGCATGAGGGCAATTTAAGGAAGCAAGAATATGACTAATTAGTGGCTGACAGATCCATTTTCTAATCATAGGGAATACTTACTATGACTCTATATATAGAGGCACTCTGCAGGATTATAAGGTTTTTTTAAAATGTCTTTGCTTAAATTATAGTGGCTGAGACCAATCAGTATTACGCATTTAAACTACAAAGAGGGAATGTCTGTCCTTAAAGTTCAATTTAATTTACTGTTGTTATTCATCAATTATCGGAGCTACAACTGATGTTATCTTTTCCTCCCTTCTTCATTTCAGTGTCTTCCACATTTGAGGCCAGTTCAGTTTTAAAGCCTAGGTTTCAAATTAAAAAAAAGTTGTTCACCCCTTTTCTGTAATAATAAGAATAGAATTGTACTTTAGTATTCTATCTTGTTTTACAGTATTTGGATTTCTTGGGTTCATGAACTTTTAAAATACATATCCTGAAAGGCATTTGAGACTAATGGTGCAAACCAAGGGCGAGGGAACGAGCAGGAATTATTCAGCACCATTGTTTGGAAGATGCTCAGCTAGATATCATGAAATTAAGTCCCTACCGGTAACAGCCAGATACCCAAAAGAATACAATAAAATAGAATGCACAATGAAACAATCAACAGAATAATTTGAGGTATGCAAAACATTCCAGGCTTAAAAAAACTCCACCTGTTTTCCTAGGTCAGAACAAAGACCACGCCAGGATTTTATTTATAGTTTATTTTGAGTACAGCACTCAGCCACAGAGATCAATGGGAACTAGGATCAAGATTTTCTTCTCCTTTCCAGAGGCATAAAAATGTTTGAATAACAGTCTGAATACTATTTCCTATTTGATCAACAGCACATTTTACTTTGATTAAAAATTTCCAAACTAAATCATGGAGGCAATTACGAAGTCAAACTTTTCATACAGGACATTTTGAAGAAAATGACATTTGGGAATATTTAAAAATAAAACTATCTTTTGTTTTGCTCAGGTTTGTCTACTACGTTTGACACATTACATTCATGCGCACACATTCATGAATGCTGGAAAATATGGTATTTTTAACTTATTAAAAGTTTAGATCATAATTGTTGAACCTGCTAGAGCACTAAGTAATCTAATGACAACCTCTAATAAGCAGCCCACCTGACAGTTTTCTCCATAAGGTAATAAAATGCCTTATTATTAAAGCTGTATTCTTACTAAGCCATCACCGTTAATGCATGGTCACTAGTACTCACTTATGTAGCCAGAGTGCTTAAGCAGCTCCATAAATCCCTCTCTGATGCTTTAAGAGAGATTATTACTCCAATTACCACATTGGTTTTGATATGTATGGCAGAGCTTGGCATGTGCAAACAAGTGACTTCTAGCTGATGCATGCTGAGTGAGCAACAAGTCTTAAATACTAATTTTTCAATTAAATAGGCAATTGAAGGGGTGAAGGGAATATAAAATATGGTAAACAGCTCTTGAAAAAAAAATAGCACACAAATTGTTTCCAACTGCCATCCCTGTCACTTTGGGAATGGCTTTTTAAAAAAGAAACTCAATAGAAATGAAAAGATTAGACTGCAAGGAAAAAAAATTCACAATGTGCAATCTGGAAATTGCTTTGTTAAGATCTGTCAAAATATCTATGAACTACAAGTAAGCTACGGAATAAATTTCTATTTGCTACTTCAAAATAAATATGTTCAGAGGTTAAATTCAGCCGGTTCGCACAGGTTCTATAGAACCAGTTATTAGAAGAAATTCCTTTTGTTTTTTTCCCACTTTGCAGGGCTAATCCTGTAAAGATTAACTTTACAGGGTTAATCCTGTAAATAAGGCAATTGTTTCTAGCCTAATCATTATTGCCTTGCTCACAGAAACTGCCTCTCCCCTTATTACACTGTAACTTTGGTGAAGTTTAATTCTGTGATGTTTAATCCTGTGGCCAAGCACACAGAACCAGTAGTAGAAAAAATTGAATTTCACCACTGAATATGTTTCAAGTTTTTTGGCCCCAAATTCATTTGAGCAACTTGCCCCTGGTCTTAAAACCACCATTTTTTCAGTTGCTGAAACATCTTCCAACCGCACTGCTGAAATGTCATCACAAAATTTATGGTCGTTTCCTGCCATTGCATGTCTCACCATATGTTTAATGCATTAACATAACCCTTCAAGGGTTGTCTTGAAAATTTACAAAACTAGTGACATTTTGCACATAGCTTCATCTACTGAGCCCCTCAGGCAAAAAAAGTTAGTTGTCAGAGAAAGTATGTCTCCATCCTATATTAACCCGTAACAAAGAGTTAAATATCCAAGGCTTTTTTTTTTCACTCTATACCAGGGTTGGGCAATTATGGCTCCTTCATGACTTGTGGACTTCAACTCCCAGAATTCCTGAGCCAGCATGATTGGCTCAGGAATTC
>JAEANM010021020.1:0-11962 GCA_017656035.1 Myanophis thanlyinensis
TCCACGTTTTATGAGGTGGACAGTTTTTCTCGCTGCTTATAACTACTCTTTAGTGCATAAGCCAGGGAAACACATTGTACACGCAGACGCCCTTAGTTGGTGCCCATTGCCCAACCCCGTCGAAGACCCAGCCCCAGCATGCAACGTCCTATTCATTGATCAGCTTGCTCTGGGACTTATTGCTGCTTCTGACATTGCGAAAGCAACTTCCAAAGACAGACTTTTAGCACAAGTTTCTTGCTGGGTGGGAAGGGGATGGCCGGCTGCACCAGCGAAAGAAGAATTCGCCCCTTTTGGATAAGGCGGCATGAACTATCATTGTTAAGGGTATGTGTGTTATGGGGTGACCACGTAATTATCCCGACTGCTCTAAGGGAACAATTGTTAAAGTTGTTACATGAAGGGCACTCAGGGGTGGTTAAAATGAAGGCATTGGCCAGGAGTTATGCCTGGTGGCCAAAAATGGATGATGCAATTGAAAAATGGGTTGCTACCTGTTCCCCCTGTCAGGACTCGAGACCCAATCCACCTGCGGCACCTTGTCGGGAGTGGGAGAAGCCCAGGGGACCCTGGTCGCGAGTCCACATTGATTATGCAGGTCCCTTGCAGGGACAAAACTTTTTGATTATTGTAGATGTGTTTTCTAAGTGGTTGGAAATTGTCAGGATGCCCTCAATCACAGCCAAAGCCACCATACGAGCACTCCGGAGAATCTTTGTGATGCATGGGCTACCCAATATTTTGGTGTTGGATAATGGGCCCCAATTTACTAACAATGTCTTTGAAGTCTTTTTGGCAGAGCAGGGAATCCGACATGCGCTGGTTGTGCCTTACCATGCGGCTAGCAATGGGCAAGTGGAAATTTTTGTTAAATTAGCAAAAAACGCCCTTAAATGCATAACTGATGGCGGGTGGCAACACAGGATCGATGAGTTTTTGTTAACTCAGCACATCACCCCAAATACCACAACGGGAAAAAGCCCAGCTGAATTGCTCATGGGTCGGAGGCTTCATAATAAGTTAGACAGGATCCATCCTGAGTATATTCAGGAGGAGGTGAGCGAAGACCCCACTAGGAAGAAAGAGTTCGGGATCGGGGACAAGGTTTATGCCAGGAATTATGGGGAGGGCCCCCTTTGGTTGCCTGGTGAAATAACCACTGTTACAGGTCCCCGCTCTTATCGATTGCAGGTCCCTGATGGGCAAATTTGGAAAAGGCATTGGGACCAAGTAAGATGCAGGGTAGAACAACCAGAGGAACCAACTTCAAGGGAAAGCCCAACCCAAAACCCTGAGTGTGAAAGTTTACTTGAAGCCATGGGGTACTCCAGCGATGACTCCTCCGCGTTGGGCCTAGCCATGCCCAGAGCCGAACTTCTGAGCGCTCCAGGGGCAGAGCCAGAGCCGGCAGCAGACCCACCCTTGCAGGTCTCTGCCGAGCCTCAAAATGAACTGCGCAGGTCCACTAGGACTAGGCAACGCCCAGAGTACCTGCGCGACTACATAACTTCGTGATTGGGTAATGTTCTGTCTAAGGAGGGAGGGGTGTTCTGTACCATATATGGTATGGAGCAGACACCAAGTCTGGCGCAGTTAATCAGAGAGCGGGAGAATCCTGCTCTCTGATTGGCCAAGAAGCACATTTGTAAATTGTATAAATAGCTGTCATTTCACTATGTTCTTTGTTCTTGTTATGAGTGCTGTGCTGAATAAAGAGCTGTTTTCACTACGAGATGATTCTGAGTCACTTTAATTCCGATCTAAAACACCCCCTTTGCCTACTACCTCGCGAGCGATAGAAAATACATTTCACTGCATTTCATACTATGTATGTATATGTATGTGATGAATAAATTTGATTTGATTTGATTTGATTTAATGAACATATCATATTGCTCAGAAGTCCTCTAGTTGGTTGTTTTGGAGTTACAAGTTGCAAATTCTGTCAACAACTTGATCCTTAAAACACCAGCAGAAATATACTGGATATCTGTAAGGACAAAGGCTGTTGATCTGCTATGTATTTTGTCTTCTTCCTTAGAAACTGGTGTGGCATCATGGTTCAATCTAAAATAGAGAAGAAAATGCAATCTCCTTTTTTTTGCATTAGATCTCATTCCTGAACAGTAAGAAAGAATGCCCACTAGATACAATTACACCAAATACCAAGCTAGTTAAAGAATAACCTTTTGGGGCAAACACATATATTACCCAAGAACCCACATATTAGAGAAGAAGGATCAAACTTCTGGCATATTCCAAATACCAAACCAATAGTTCATTAAGCACTATGAGCATCACCAGATAAAGTCAGAACCTCGGCTATAGAACCAATTTGAAACAGGAAACTAAATATTCTTCTTTATGTCTCTTTAGGTGACTCCACTGACATTCCAATCACACGCATGGCATCACTTGGCTCCTATTGCTTTTGGGGGATAAAAATAACTTCTTTCCCCTGATAATAGGATGGTCTAAGTAAAGGTCCCCTCTATTAAAACAGAGACCAAGCATTCCATTGTCAGCAATTTGGTGTTCTGTTTTTTTTTTCCCTTAAACATGCTAACACTAAAGTTTTATTTTCTTCTTTGTTTTAAACTTTAGTGAGTGCTAAATTTATAGTTTTCTTAAAATCAGATCTACTTCATCTATGTCAATAGAACCAAGTTTAGGGATGCTTTTTTCTCTTCTGGTTAAAATGAAACAGGAGATGACAATGAGCAGTGTAATTTTTTTCCCCTGGCAATGGAGAAAGGAATCAGATATTTACTCTTCAGTGTATCATTGAGAAAAAAAAGTTCATTCCATATTTGTTGAAAGTGTATGAAAAAGTGAATATGCTTGAATTATGGAAATTTAATGCAGATATGGAGTTGGTATTTGGTTGCTGAATATGTTAAGTGACAATATAGATTGAATGCTTAATGAATAGTTCAGTAGTGAACAGGTTGTAAGACAAGTTCTGAATTTACATGATAGAGTATTAAGGACTGAAAATTTGAACCTTTTTTGCAAAGTAAATGTTGGAACAGGTGATGGAATGGGGAGAATAGATATGAAATGTAATGTATAAAAATCCAAAATTGTCTGTCTAAAAAGAAAGTGGCATAAAGGATGGCAAGTTATACATATGGCAAGAAATTAGAAAAAAAAATAGATGAATGTGTATGTACATGTATTCTAATCCATATAATTAGGGCAGTTTATACATTTTGAATCTTGATTGGAAACTGTCTAGAGTTGTTTAGAAGACGAGTGGTTATATAAACATTTTAAATAATTAAATCATATTTTCACTAAAGGGAGAAGATGGAGAACTATTAAGACACTGTGTAATGCTAGGAATTAGTGTCTGTCAACAAAAGCAAACATATCTGTGTATTTGAAAGTCAACAGAAACATAAAATAAGTTCAATGTGAGAATGGGATATTTAAGTGTGCATGGGAAAGCAAAAGTTACCATCAAAAATAAATAACTACTGCATAAATGAGGATTGATAAGTGATGGATTCCAAATTGAATCCAATTCCATCCAAAATGATGAGTAAGAAGTACTTTGTTGGGGATAAAATGAATGGGGATTGAGCTGTAAAAGAAATCTTTGAAGGAAGACTCAATGGGTACAGAGTGTTGAGAGAAGCAATCTGTATGCTTTTGAAGATTGAGAATTTAACCTGAACAAGGAATCCTGCAGCAGCTCTTCATAACTTGAACAGAAAGAAGTTCTATTACAAGAAATTTACCACAGATGGCAAAGCCCAGCTTTTTCGTCAGCCACATCCTGTCAGGCAGGGAGTCAGGTAGTAAATGGGATGAGAAGAGATCGGCAGAAGAAAGCATCCTAAGATTAACTATCTCAGACAAAAAAGCAAAAGAAAATGATGAAGAGAAAACTCAGAGGAAATTTCACTGATGGTTGATACAGGTTGCTGCCAGCATCCTAGGTATCAACCAAGTAACTTCTCAAAATGTATGATGTTCCAAGTAGCACAGTCTTTTGCAACTCTGCTGGTGTTATTGCAATGTCTTGGTGTACTGTGCAAAATTCTTGGACATGTTGCCAAGTGCCCCAATGACAGTGGGTATCATTGTCACATATTTCATCCATAATCAGGTAGTTTTGATGGCCAGGTTGTAAAATTTCATGATTTTTTTCTAGTTCTTTTTCTCTGGTGTCTCCTGGTACAGCAATATCAATAAACTGTACCCTTCAGTTTTTGTTGACTGTGATATCTGGTGTGTTGTGTTCTAAATGACGATCTGTCTGTATTTGAATGTCCCACAAGATCTTTACCTTCTCATTTCCGACAACTTTTTTCACTTTGTGTTCCCATGACTTTTTGGATTACAGGTAAGTCATATTTTTTTACATAATGCCCAGTGGATTAGTTTAGCAACTCGATCGTGTTAGCTTGTAATCAGTTTGTGCAATTTTGCTGCATTCATGATTTTTTTCTAGTTCTTTTTCTCTGGTGTCTCCTGGTACAGCGATATCAATAAACTTTGTCATTGCAAAGTCAACAGTTTGGATTGTCATTTTTTTGTATCTTCACTTTCATAGCATTTGTTGTAGTGCTTGTTCTTGAGCAGCAAGAATCAAACCTTCTGTTTCTTTCTTGATGGTTCCCATCTTAAGCCATACCTATGTCAAGTTGTTATCACATTTTCCTTCAATGTTTTCACATACTGTCCATGCAAAGCTTTGGTTTTCCATCTATTTAATTTGTCATTTAGCTATTTTTCCTTATATTCTGCCTCTGTTTCTGTTGTTTTAATACTGTTCTCCAGTTTCACAGCCTGCAACAATTTTTCTGTACTTTGGTTCGCATAGTCATTCAAACTTCGCTTTTCTTCTTCTACAGTTTGATGGACTTGCAATAGCCTTCTGCCACCTATTCTTCTTGGCAGGTACAGCCTGCCGATGTCACTTTGTGGATGTAAAGCATGGTACATATTCAAAAGTTTTCTTTCTTGTTTTCAGGTCTTTTATTATGTTTCCAGAATTCAGTTTTGATTTTAATATTTTGCAGACCCTCCTGATGTATTCCTTTTGTGTTGAATTATTATTATTATTATTTCATACCTTAAATATCTTTGCTGTCCTATTTCTTACTCCTTTTTCTGAATTCTGCATGGTGACATTTTCTCTGTAAAAGAACAATACAATGAAGATGGATAAACGGATGTCTTCTATCTCCTAGTACTTTCTCCAGATTACCAACAGCTGCTTTTGTCTGCTTCTTCCATTAATTTGCGAAAAAATAATTTTAAAAGACCTTTAAAAAAAAAAAGATGCCTCTCCTCCAACTTTTTCCCTTTCTGATGTAAAGTATTCTGAGATTTAAGGGCAAGGCTTTTCAGATGCACTATTTTACAATGTGAGAGTGCTTGAAGATGCAACTACAGGTAATCCACAACTTACAATCATAATTGAACCCAAAATATCTGATGCTAAGCAAGACAGGTGTTAAAGTAAATTTTGTCCCATTTTCTGACCTTTCTTGACACAACTGTTAAGTGAATCACTGCAGTCATTAATTTAGCAACAGGTTGTTAATTGAATCTGGCTTCCCTACTGACTATGCTTGTTAGAAGTTTGCAAAAGTTGATCACATGACCCAGGGACACTGCAACCGTCATAAATATTAACCAATTGCCAAGCATTCAAAATTTGATCATATGACCATGGGGATGTCGTAACAGTTGTAAATGTGAAAAATGGTCATAAGTCATTTTTTTCACGGCTATTATAACTTTGAATGGTCACTAAATTATACTGTTGCAAGTTGAGGACCACTTGTTCTACTGACTGTACTTTGTTTTGTGTATGTATGTGCCTTCAAGCCAGTGTTAACTCCGGTTGACTGCCTGGACAAGTCCCTGCAATTTTCTTGGCAAGGTTTTTCAGAAGTGGTTAGGGTTATTGCATGTTTCTTAGGGCTGAGAGAGTGACTGGCCCAAGGTCACCCAGATGGCTTTGTGTCCAAGAGAAGTCTAGAACTCACGGTTTCCTGACTTTTAGCCCAGTAAATTGCCTGAAATAAAGATTGAAGGCCTTTTAAAATTGGAAGGTTGTTATAGAAAACAATAGAAAAATAACGTCTGTGTCTGTTTCTTGTCATTTATATGGAGAGATAGGAAGAACAAATGACTGATCTTTACAGCTTAGTCTATGATTGGCCTGGGCAATCCATGAAAGAAACTGGAATTGAAGGACTATTATTTCATTCCATATTGGAACAGTGACCTCTACTGTTTATTTCTTATTCTCAGCTTCTGAAGCACTGAATTTTCTGCTGCAGCTAAACAAAACTCATTTCAGTTAAAAACAATAGATGTTGTTTATTATATTCCCACAATCCTTTGCTTTTATGAAACCCCATGCAATATATTTTCAAAAAGAAAGCAGGCTTTTTTTTTTTTTGTTTAGAAATTAAAGCAATGGCATTACAAATACCTGGTCTGTTAATTTTCCACTTGTACATACATTAAAAATATATTTCCGTCTAACAATGATGGCTGTAGATCTGGGACATAATGTACCAAGTCCATTTCTTTTAAGTTTCCTTTCTATTTAGATTATATGCAGTTATGCTTGGGAAATAAAAGAAACAGTGATTTAAAAAAAAAAAAAGCAAGGGCTTCTCATTGCTGGAACAAATTAAGCCAAGGGTTTTTTTTTGTTGTTGTTGTTGTTTTTGTAACAAAAAAATTGGCTTCCATCATAACTTCAGGAGGGACACATATGGAGCAGTGAACTGAGAAGGAAACACCTGTCTTGTCAGCCAGTTCAGCATAAGCAACCGTGGCAAAAAATGGGCAGCACATGTCACAACTGGATCATTCTCACATCTTGCTTTAGAAGTATATTGAAACTGGATAAGTCTATGTACGATTTCAGTATTCATGTATTTAATTTGAAACTCATGATTTTTAATTTAGATTTTAGCACTATTGTTTCTTTCTTTCTATTTATTTATTTATTTTTTCCTGGTTGAAGCCTTCGAGGTTGGTCCTGGAGAGCAATAGATATTTGATTTGAACTGAATTTTATGTTTCTTTTCATCCCTCAACTTGTTAACCTAGCTAAATGTTTAGGACAATAGGCAAGGTTGATTTTTATGTGCAGATGTATCCTTGAACTCTAGCTGGGGATTTCAGGTGAATATATCTTGGTTCATGAAATATGTACCACAAAGCATCAAAATCCATGTTTGTCCTGAAAATATAGAGTGCTTTGCACTGTTGAAAGATAAGCCTGTTGAAAGGTAAGTCTGATGCCACACATCTGATACCACACATCACCAAATACCTTTCTCAATTCCCAGAAGTAGTGAATTTTTAAAGGCAGAAAGAATTGATCGAGCATTGAAACAATGTATGGATGTATTTCTATTGTCCATTACTATGCTTTTATAGTGTTTTTTTTTTTTAAAAAACTCCAAGATGTTTGAAAATTTTTCTAATTCAGAAAATCTTAAAAGTATATTTTATGATTATCAGAATGAACACATTTGCAATTTTAAATGCAACTGTTCAGTTTTAAAAGTTTTAATATTATTGCGTGTAATTTTTCATGATAATTCTTTAGCCATAGAATATACTTGTGTGTCTCCCCATCACACACACACACACACACACACACACAAAAAAACCAATGGTAATAAATAAATGTGTAAATCTGAGATGAAAAGACAAAATCTGGAAATTGCATATACAATCTGGTTACATAGATATACAATTAGCTGAACATTGCATTACTAGAATTTGTTCCAAAATCTATAAAGTCTATCAGAAATGTATATATAATCTACTTTCCCTTGCACTTTCAGAGTGGATAGATACTGATGTTATGATCCCATGTACAGGATTTTAAATAATTTCTACTACTTCCACCCCTAGCAATTAGGGTGGGTGGGTGGGATAGACACTGCTCTCTTTTATCCATTCCATACTCTGTTTAATATTTTCACTTAGACTGACCACCAGGAGAGAGGCTCTATTTGGGAATCATCAAATTCAGGTTGCCAGATATTATTGTGGGTTATATAATAGTATAAAGCAATTAGAAAGTTTAGAAGACTAAAAGATTAGGCATTGAAAACTAAAACTTTAAAATTAATAACAGAGTGGAAGAAAAGAACCTATACATAGATGGGAGGGAGATGGCATCTTCTGCTAAACTACTAGCCATCTCCCTTTCTCCTAGAACAGTGGTGGCGAACCTTTTACATCATCAGGTGCTGTCCTTAGTGCCGGAAAGACACGCCAAACCATCCTGTGAGCCATGTGCATCCCGCTGGCTCTGCAGCCATTCTTGGGCTTCTCACATGCAGCCTACGCAGGCAGTTCTTGTGCTCCACCACACGCTGGCCAGCTGGCTTTTGCTGCATGGGAGAGCTGAAACCTGGAAGTACAGTGTCCCAGCATGGCATGCACACGTGCATGATGAACACCTGGCTGGCATGCATGAGCATAGCAGAAACTGGACATTCGGCTCTCAGAGCACACATGCGCTGGGACGCTGTGCTTCCGGGTTTTGGTACTCCCGCATGGCAAAAGCCAGCTGGCTAGCGCACAACACAAGACCTGGCTGTGGACTGGCTGTTCTTGTGGAGCACAAGAAATGTGCTGTGCAAGAAAGCTCGTGGGATGGTTTGGTGTGCTGTTTCCAGCATGCGTTCCATAGGTTCGCCACCACTGTCCTAGAACTAAGGAGAAATTTCCTGACAGAGAGAACAATTAACCAGTGGAATGCCTTGCCTTCAGAAGTTGTGGGTGCTCCATCACTGGGGGCTTTTACAAAGAGATTAGACAGCCATTTGTCTGAAATGGCATAGGTCGCTTGCTTGAGCAGTGGTTCGGCTACACAATTCCATTGTCTCTTCCAATGCCATTATTCTGCTATTTTGTTAAGAATGAAACGTTCCCATTGAGTCCCAGGTCAATTAGCATAACCAAGTTTTCAGGGCCTTTCAGAAGCCCAAGAGAGTGGGGGCATATCTCACCTTGAGGTGCACAATCTTCCAGAGGGTGGGAGCCACAGCAGAAAAGGATTTTCTCCTGGACAATGGCAACCATAATTTGTGGGCTGTCTCAACGGTGCTTTCTGAAGAAGCAACTGGACACTCTGGTTTTGTCTTTGAAGACATTTTGCTTCTCATCCGAGAAGCTTTTTCAGATCTGACTGGATGGTAGGGAAAGGAAGGATTTATACTCTTTGCAGACAGCTGGTAATTCTTTTAAGAGTGTCACTGAAGCCATCTGGAGGTTTACCTGTGTCATCACAGTCACCTGAGTAGTGCAAATGGGTGTGGAGCCTTCTTGGAACTACTGTGTTGTAGACTGGGAGATAGATGATGCCATATCCTTCCCCCTCTGTTGAGAGAAGGCTGTTCAATTTTGACATAGTGGCTATCTAAATAAAAAAATACCCAGAAAGTCCAATTGCTTCTTGAAAAAACACCTTTGGTATAATTATGACCTGGATGACTGAAGGTCTCCATAAAGACAGAACTTTGGCTGATTGGATCTGCAACAGCATACCCCTCCTGATGGAGTTAGTGGGGTGGCCCAGCTCAGATCTTCTTGTAAAATCTGGAGGCATTGAAGGACACAAATTAGAAGGACTACATTTACACACTTAAGTTAGAATTTTGGGGAAATCTGCCTTACCGAATAGTAGTCATAGTACATGCTGCTTTTACTGGGTCCTATTATGTTCTTCCTGCTTAGAGAAATACACACACACACAAAGCCCAGAAACAGTGATGCGGTGTTTGGGTCAATCTAAATAAGGCAGGCTCACACCCTTAAATCCTTTAGTACAGTACTGTATGTACATTGTCATATCACACCCTTGTCCCTTGTTTGTGATGCAAAGATGCAGCACTGCTTTTGTCATTTTGATGAATGGAGCAGAAGATTGCAGACACAGAAGCTTTTTTTCCCTTCATTCAAAGGGAGACTCCCAGCTTGCCCATTCCTTAAATTATTTTACATAGTTCATTTCTGATCACTAGATTTCTTTTGAGATTAAAAAGAGAAAAGATCCCAGTGCAGTAAATATAACAAAGAACCCCCCTCCCAAAAAAGTAATGATGAATGATGAAATTGATGCATACACCACCATTGGCAGCATATGTTAAGGGCCATCAAGTGTGCAGGACTCATTAGCGTGCTGCTAATTTGCCTAATATACATATCTCAATACAGTAGAGCATTCATGCATAAAAAAAGAAACATTTGAGCATTGGTTATTCTTTCTCTTTTTTGCATTTTGACTGTGTATCAAAACAAGAGGAGATTGGAGCTTCCCTGCAATCTTGGCACCCTGGGTTGCCACTTAGGATTTATATCCAAATGGCAGAGTCGAATATCCAAGAGCAGTTCATCTTTTTCACTGAATTAAGTGGGATATATTTCCAATCAACATGCTTTAAGTTCAGGCAGAAAACATTATTCTTAACCGTAGATAAGAATGTCTTCTTGTCTTGAATGCTGACAGCACATACGGTATTAGGATGAACCTCACTTCTGAATATGTCCTTCTCTTTTTCTTAGAGGTCAGTGAATAAGAGTGCTGAATCAGTTCCTGTGGACATATATTTTGCTCACCTTTCACATCTGAAAAGTAATATTTAAAAATAAATTTTCAGCTGACAGGCTATGTCTCAACAGAAAAGAAGAGATCGGTTTAGTAAGGAAGGATAAGTATAATCTTTTTGTCTATCTTGGCCTGATTTTAATTGTGGAAAGAAAACAGTGACTTAACAGAAATATAGTTGCTATGATTCAAATATTAGGCTACAGATTAATTGTTTTGTAACTGATCAGTTATTATTGAGTGTTATATTCATAATGTTCAGTTTTCTTATATTTGTATCTGCTACAAATTTTCATAGTTTTAACTGCAAATTTATTTATTTATTAGCACAATTTCTATACTGCCCCTTCTCCTGAAGGACTCGGGGTGGTGTACAGCCAACTAAAAGAACCACTAAAGATAAATAACAGTTAAAACAGATTAAAAATTAATTAATATAATGGCCGATCAAATTAAAACCTGATGTAAAAATTTAAAAATTTAAGAAAATTAAAACTAATTTAAAAACTAATTAAAACTAATTAAAATCCCCAACCGATAGTACTAGGCCAGACTGGCTGTTGGAACAAAAAAGTTTTAATTTAAACATTAAAAGTTTAATGTGCGCCGGAAGGTCTATAGGTCCGTGATGGTCTGGATCTCTGGGGGCAATTCATTCCAAATTGACTTCTATGGACCTTATATCATATCTAAGTGGACAGTAGATGGAGCATGCATAAGTGTACGAATGTGCCTATCATCCCTGTCATTGTACTTTCTTATTTTTTTATACTTGTATTCATTTTTACTGTTACTCTTTGACAAATTCTAATAAATAAATAAATAATAAATAAATAAATTTCTAGATCTCTTTTGGCAAGACATTTTCTTATTGATTATATCAATAGTGGGGTCTCACTGAGAAAGGGGAAAAGGGGAAATACACAGGGGAAATACACAGAAGCAAAAGGATATTCTAGCAAATTATGTTTGTACCTGGCTTATTTATAAGAGAGTGGGCAGGAGTCAAAGGCCCCATATGCCCCACAGCCCTTAGATTGTGCCATTAGAGCTTGTTTACAAAATGGCAATATACAATAAAAATGGCAGATTTTGGCTCTGTAATTTTCGTTTTCAAAACCAAAAGTTAAAATGCAAGTGGTTTTGCATCTCAGTAATCTTTTTCTCAATTCCACCCATTATCATAAAATATAGTTTGTAGCTGCTACAATGCCGAGCTGAGTTCAGAAGTGATGTGTGCACATTGGACGGATCTAGTTAGGAACAGATTGTCATAGAGCAGGGGTGGGCAATTACGGCTCCTTCATGACTCGTGGAATTCAACTCCCAGAATTCCTGAGCCAGCCATGCTGGCTC